>VNJR01008451.1:0-42696 GCA_008042585.1 Drosophila punjabiensis | reverse complement strand
ATGCTAAAAAGTTTTAAGCTGTTAAATTATTTGTTGGAGGAGCCAAATAAGGGCGGCAATTGCTTATTTAATTCATTTATTTACATGAAGATGCTGCCAGCTTGCATGCAGTTTCATTTTCAGTTGTCTCAATTAAATTTAAACAGCTCTTTTATCATTTACTTTATAAATTTAGATAGATTTATTAAATAAAACATTATTGAACCATCATTGTACAATATTTTTGCTAAGGTTTGCATTTAATAAGTATTTATAGCTGAGTGTTTCTTAACGACTTGTTCCGCCAACTGTCTGGCAACCTTAGCAACCAAATCGAAATGACTTGTTGCCGACGGCAAAATTTGTGTTGTCAAATATGAGGTGGGGTCAGAAATAAATTTTTCATAAAATAACTACGTGCTAGAATGATCTTGTGGTGATGTGAAAGAAACATTAATAGACCACTGAGTATATTATTTTTTTCCCTTAGCAAAAAGGATCTGATTTGATAAGAAAACAGGCATTTACTTTTCATTTCGGCCAGATAAAGGTGCCCGTTTTGCAAATCGAAAACGGCTTACGATTTCGAGAACCGGAGCTCCAATTCCCGTGTTCAAAATCGAAATCGCAAGAGCTTTTCGATTTCGAGAACCGGAGCAGGCCTGAATATCTATTTGTATGTGTATTGGGAAAATCAAAATAATAAAATATCCAAATCAGTTTAGCAAATATATTACATTTCAGTTGGTAATATTTTATTTTTAACGTAGAAAATACTATTTGTATTTTTTATATGATATGCAAAATTATAAAATAAAATAATCAAATGTTTGACACAAAAAATGTTCTTTTAAGTTTGTAGTATTTTCTTAATATAAATATTGTAACGTAGAAAATTCAAAATTCAAATGTATAAAATAATAAAATATTCTTAAGAAAAAAATAAAATAATCAAATGTTCTTAAGAAAAAAATTCATATTTCTCTTTTATATATTATATCATGTTTCAAAACATCGATAGTGCAAAAAAAACATCGATGTTTTGAAAAATGGTTTCCACCGTCGATAGTATCAATAGTGCCCCGATTTTTTGCCAGCAGTAACGTAAATGCAACTCATCGATTTTCATCAAACACGGGACACGATATTCTTGTGTAAACTTTATATAAAAGAAAGAATATTGAAAAGAGAAATAAAGAATAGGGAAATATTCGTAATACCCATGGCTAAATAGTAATATACATACACAGAATACAGATATTAACATTTTGACAAATGGCCATAGTTAACGTTTTTGTCACAACAAAATGGAAATGGGTTCAAAATGATTGTGTGTCAAATAAATATATTTCAAAATAATGTTATACTAAACTCACAATATTCCAATCCAAGTAAAGAGTCGCGAAAAATACTTAGAGCCTTTTCTTCAGACAAAGGCCTGGTGGTTGGGATCCTTAAGACTTCTCCTTGCTTTACCAATTCAAAAACCATATATAATGAGTCCTCCAGTGGGTCATCCAATACTTCAACCAACTTTACAACATTAGGATGATCTAGCTTTTTTAAAACGGCTATCTCTCTGTAAACTCGGTCAAGGGGAGACGTTGATTTTTTTGGGCCACGGCGCATGAGTCCAGCTTGACGTAAGAGGCGCTTTTTCGAAAGAATTTTCATTGCGTAATGTGTCGAGTCTTCTTCAGAATAAGCCAGCTTCACGAGACCATATGAACCCTAAAAATATACAAATAGTTTACATAGCAGTGAAACAGTAGAACTAATGGAGCTAAAATTAATTAAACAAAAAGGATTATACATACAAAAATATATTTCGTAGCCCTTAAAAGGCAACTTTAATTAAAGATTAACAATCTACAAGTACAATGTTTTATTTTTATTTATTAAGTTTTGAAGCCACCTGGCTGATACATTAAAAGGCTCCTTTCTATTTCGGGCAAAGATTCTGTCTGCCTGTCAAAACCACAATTGGAATACCAAGATGCTAGTAAGTTTACTAAATTCTCTTCTGATAATCTTTCATTTGTTTCTCAGGTTATTGTGTTCACAAAAACCTGGCCATTTAGCTTACAATTTTTTTTAGCTATATATACTTTGTTTCGGCTAGATCGGACTCTTAGGGTAAGGGAATTGTCTTCATAAACACTCACGTCAACAACAATTTTTTACAATAATATAAATTCAATTTTTACCGTTTTACTAACCGTCAAACTTGAGTATGCCCCATTGGTATATGCTTAGTTTAAACGCACCGCAATGGTGCCCTTTCTGCTCTTTATAGCAAGCATTGTTAAACTCTAACGTGTTATAACTTCACTGTTTTTTTTAACATATCTAGATCAACTCTCGGTTATCAGCTTTATATATTGTTTTAGAATTTTGGATTGAATCGGACTACCATATCATATAACTTTATCAGTTTTTATCATAATTTCTTCTACTTTGAGATACAAGAATTTCATATTTTTTCAGAATTTTGTTGTAAGTTTCGTATCATATAGCTGCCATACAAACGATCGGTAGATGTAGAGGAAAAAATATATTTTACTTTACATGTAAAAAATGTATAACTGAAAATAAAATGAATACGAAAGTAATTCATATTATATTATATAGGGATAGATTATAATTGATACAATTGGAATCTGCAAGGGTATACAAACTTCGGCGTGCCCAAGTAAGCTCCCTTTCTTGTTTTTTTTCATTTTATTTTTGCGGTGGAACGGCTAAAACAGAAAGGTAAATAGAGGAGGAGATAGAAAGAGAGCGATATCTTTACGGATTTTGTCTGTGCCTTTTAAGTGTCTTTTACGTTTTTTTTTAGAATAGATCTAGAGCTTTGGGGAAACCACCAAATGAATCTTTGAAGTGTAGGAACTAATTGTGCTCAAATAAATCTTAGCAAATCATTCTAGTGATATAAGAGTTAAATGGTAAGATTCTTTAATAAGGTCATTGAAGTAGAATTGCTTGAGCTTTGTTTCTTAGGTTTCATGGGTAAGTTTTGTATATAATATATATATGTATATGTAAATGTTAAGATTGGATGGATGACTAAATAAACATTTACTAAGATTTAGATTAAACTGCAGACTGGCAACATTTAACGAATTCTCTCAAGATTTCTATATATCTAGTCTGTAATTTGCCATGAGTCGATTGAAAATAACATCGGCATTATTTTGTTCAAATGGAAGTCGCTTTTACTCATATGGTTCAAGCACGATAATACAATCAGCAAGCTTTCGACTTTCTGGTGCTATTTTAATCTAATAATAACAGCTGTTTAGGTTCAGGAAAAATGTATTTGATGTATGTATTTATATTTCTTGATCAGATTGTTAAGCTGACTGTAACCGACGCAGCATCAACATGTAGACTATCAGCGTTTATTTCTCGGGCCACTTATTAACGAATAACAGCTACGTCGCTGTTTGTCCTGAATCAACACTCCTTCATTGTTTGGTGGAAATGAATTTAAGCTTCGTGTGAGGTTGCTCCGAACTCTTACAACATACATAGCTTCTGCGAAGTTGCTCCTTGCCGTGTGTTGAACGGGCGAACTACAATTTAGATGGACGCTGGACCCTTAAGCTTCGGAACTAATGACGAGTTAAACAAATTTCTCGTCCCGTTAAAAAGCATCAACAACTTTGCTTAGGATCGAACTCCGACACGGTGTTTGGTTTTTCTTTAACCGATGCTTACCTAACGTTAATGGCGATCTGACCAACAGGGCTATTGTGCAAAACGATATCTTGCACAATCTCTTGTCTGATTTACTATTTACTGCAGCGTAAGATGGTAATGAACTGCTTGTGACGTACGCGCCTTTTAAAGCTGCCTACTGTTTGTTGCATCTCCACTGATTTCGATATTTTAAACTCACACAAGTCTTTTGTGTGTATATTTCCAGGTTCTCAGGACTTCTTTCGCTTAGGATAACATACACTCCTTCTGAATCCGCGTGCTACAAATAATAGGAGCACATCCCTTTTTTGCATAGCTTGCAAATAAGTGTTGACCGTTTTTTCCCTTTCGCTCTACTCGCGCAAAAAACAGAAAAAAAGTATGCATCCTCGCTCTCGCTCTAAACAGTTTTCTGTTTATTTCTTTAGCCGTTGCAAAGGCGCGCTCTTTTCAAGCTCTCTTACCGATGATCAATACGAGGTGACGCTCGCTCAGAGCGACATTTCAAAAGACCGATTCACTGAAAAGGTCTCCGCAAATGATATTTTTTCGGTAATTTGTTTTCTTTGGACGTTAGGTCTTCTTGAAATTTTAAGCCTGAATGAAACAAATAATGAAGTTTTCTTTTAATCCATTTATTTAGAATTAAGTTTAAGTTGTCCGAATTAATTGAACTACATACGTCGTTCACTTAAGATAAAAGCAAATTCATACAAACACATACACATGTGTGTTTGCGAAGGAAACTTCACATACACACATGCATGCGCAATAAACCTTTTGACTCTTCGTCCAAGAGCAAACGAACAAAACACAACGAATGAAAAAAAAAGATTGTCAGCTGATCGTGAGCATAATTTTTAAAAAAGCAATTCAATCGGTTGCTCTTAGAGTCTTCGCCTCAATTCTAAGAAAAAAAAAAAAACGTTTTTTTGCGATCGCACGAATCGGTCAACAGTTATTTGCGAGCTATGTTTTTTTGCGATCTTTACAAACTCTACGTCAATGAATGTGCTGTTGTTTATATGGAATTTTTCACAGTTTTAACTGTTTTTACCTAACCTGATAGAGTAACCGAACCGTCCGTTACAATTGTCACTAAAATAAAACTCTAGTGCGTTTTAAAAACAAAAAATTCATGCGAATTTAAATTGAATGATAAGATTAATCATTTTATAACATCCTTACTGTAATGTAAAAATAAACTAAGACATCTTATTTTATATAAACAGATCCACATGGCTGATCTTCATTTAGAATGTATACACAGTGAAAGCACTTTAAATATAGGGTCGAGTACACTCTTACCTTCTACCATTTCCAGGAACAACTGTCTTATGTTTAAAATTTTAGTTGCGAATAATGAAAAATAAATTTAAAAAAACTCTACACTATTACCTGACCTATTTGATCCAGTAATTTGTATTGATTCAATTGAAGAAAACTTCCTGATTTTTCAATTGAAATCCTTCGAGACTCTCGAAAAGCTGGTCTGCGTCGACTGGAACTAGGGCTGCCAAAGGGACTACCATATGGACTATATGGAACATTCGGATAAATGGGACGACTCTCAATCGATTGATGCTTTGATACAATTGGTTGATGTGGGGAACACGAAATCTTCTTGGGTAAATTTTTTATAAACTCGGTGTCCAAATTTAAGCATTGTTCAAATTTGTTTGATATATTTGACATAGAGTCTTTTGACATTTCGCTGACGTCTAGACTGTCATTCATGTTTTGTCCTTCCAATTCAATCCCAGCATCTGGCGTTCAATAGTTGGACTTTGCTCATTATAAATATCCGGAGGCTGATATACTTTTTTTTTTTTAAATTATGAGTTGCATCTTTTCTATATAGACGGCAACTTTTTTAACATTTTGATTTTTATAAATAGTTAAAACCTTTTTTTTCAGCTTATATATTTTTAATCTTCTGTAATCACAACCACTTAGCATTTCAGTCAAGTACCACCATCTTACACATTTTGTGCTCAAGAGCTGTATAAATCTGCAAAAGAGATAAATCGAGAATATTACAATATTTAATATATAACTTCTTGAGTAGTAATAAAACATTTTTTTGTGTTTCTCTGGATAATAAAGCTTTATTTTTTTTTTTATTTCATGAACGCTGAAGCACTACGGTCAGTACACTTATGTGGCCCTTATGACACCAAGCACATGCCTGTTTTGGTTAGGTGTTAGTAGAAAAATAACTACCGGCGTGCTGCCTGGATGTTTGTTTGCATACATACTAAGTGGGTTAGGATTAAGGTTTTTAGATGTTACTGTGTACAAATCATTATAATTTGCACATAAATCTCGAAAGAAGTTCTACAAGACTAAAGGACTAAATAGGATCCAGTGTTTCTAATTGGTACGTGAAAATTCCTAGCATTGTTCTACGGTTCGCTAAGGAAGGTAAGTTCATTAGAAGGAGTCTACTAGAATATAACGGCAATCTACGGTCAGCATCCCTGTTAAAACCACGAAGAGCGAAACGTAAAAAGTTATTTTGAACAGATTTGATGCGTTTACTAAAGAGCAGCAGTTTAGCGTATAAGTCGCAAGTTTAGGAACGACACGAGGGAATGTCATAAGCTTGACGTTATCTGCGCTTACTAAAGAGCAGCAGTTCAGTGTATAAGTCGCAAGTTTTGGAACGACACGGGGGAATGTCATAAGCTTGCTTTTAGAGCCAATTAAGTATAATAAGTTTACGCGATACCATTATATTGCACACAAAGGTTGACGTCATCTGCGTACATAAGTACTCTTAAGTTAGGTCGTTAACAAATAATGCAAACAATAGGGGACCCAAATGACTCCCTGGCAGGACGCTGTTTTTGAAGAGGAACTTTTGCGTCCTGCCAATCAGATAGCTAGAGATCCATCTCAGAAGTTCACTTGGAAACCCCATTAAATCGAGTTTCCTAACAAGAAGTGAATGGTTGACAGAGTCAAATGCTTTACTGAAACCAGTATAAATGACATCTGTCTAAAAATTATTGTGGAAGCCTTTTATATTAATAGAAATGACATCCAGAAGGTTTGTTGTTGTTATTCTTTGCTTTATAAATTTATTTTGACATGGAAAAATTACTAATCTACAAAGATGCTGCAAGTGAGGAGTAATTACGTTTTCAAAAGCTTTTGGGGTGGTCGAAGGGGAAAGTGGAAAGTTTCTAAGGATAAGGTAAACAATTTAAGTAGGGGCTTGCACAAGGATTCTGTCGGAACCTAACAAATAAACAGGCTTAACGCGATAAAGATCTAAAAGAAGAGAGCTTTCGTTTCAACTAGGACTTAAAAAAAGGGTCGATTTGGGCATGCTGTAAGAATAAGTCTGATTTGAATCCGTGAAATTTGAGTATGTTGTTTGAAATATTATTTACGGTCGTATTTTCAAATGAAAGAGAAAGAGGATGTGCTGGGGCTTACGTTTAGTGTTAACAAAATTATAAAACTGTTTAGGGTCCTGTGAAAACAGCCCTGCAACGGGTCAAATAATTTTTATAACACTGCGCGTTCAGCACGGTGAAGTTTATCCGAGCTGTTAAATAGACTGAAAGAGC
This sequence comes from Drosophila punjabiensis, assembly GCA_008042585.1. Lineage (NCBI taxonomy): Eukaryota > Metazoa > Arthropoda > Insecta > Diptera > Drosophilidae > Drosophila > Drosophila punjabiensis. The sequence continues at coordinate 35,434 of VNJR01008451.1, read as the reverse complement.
AATAGGAGAGCAGATGCGTTAGCATAGAGCCTACACTTCATATTTTTATTTGGCATTGAGAGATATTTATGGCATCCGCTCTGTCAGTGCACATGTATAAATCGTACCAATTCAGAAATAAAATTATTCAGCTTTTCAATGTCCGCCTTGCAAAGTTATCAGATCAGATATATTCTGTGCATTAGACCACAAGTCGAGAGTAGGAGTCGAAAGCAGGATGATAGGGATCTTCGGGTTGCGTTAGGGGCGCCACACTAGCTAAACTATCTCTCGCCGGATCAGAGGCAAAATAAAGATCAAGCAAGCTCTCTAAAGAATTTAGTACGTAGCCAGCAATAAAATCATTTTTCGTTGAAGTTAGCAGCGTATTTGTGGAATTCTTTGAGGCCCCAGGAATGTGGAAATACCATAGAACTACTAAATGGTCCCTATCCGAAAGCCTATTAGCAACCAATTGAATAGCGGATCGATGGTTCCATATACATAAAACTACCATTAATTTAAAGCTTTACACAAAGGTATTCAACATCGTTGCAGTCCTCGTAAGATATTAACACTGACGTGAGAGTAGAGTCAACGGCTATGGCACCACCCCGTCTGACAGGCCAATCCATACCGTGAACAGACACTTCGGAGCTAAGAATCTCCGGCTTTAACCAGGTTTCTGTGAACACAATAACCCGGAAAAAACTATCAGAATAAATGTTAGAAAACTTACTATTGGTTAGTTTTTTGGGACGGAAATGGTAGACGTTGAGGGCGCAGTGGTCTGATCGGGCCTAGGAAGAGTTATTCCTACAGGCCGCCTATTCTTTTTCCAGGGGATAAAACGGATATAGTCGTAGCACTCGAACTAAGGGTTCTTGGAATTAATCCTGAGGTCGAGGGCTGTAAAGGGGGAAGCTGATGTTGCCATTAGCTGTTTTTTTTTTTGCCTAGCGTGAGGCTATTAAATATATGTATAACACTTACCACTCCACCTTTTAAGTCAAGGGTCGAATTGAATCATTTAGTATAACTATTTAATGTAAGACCTCAGCAGATCAATTATCATTTTTTCTCGAAGTTATAGCTGTTCAAAGTCCGAATGCATAGCTTAATACAAATTCTAATTGCAAAAGGATATATTGCATGAAACGTTGCATTCGTGACATAGCTTTGCGAAGACTTGCACTAAATTATTCTAGAGACAGTCTAAACAAATTTGTTGCACCTGTTCCTAACCTCAAAATTTCGAAAAAAAAAAAAACGTTTTTTTGGATGATTTCGACTACACCCCAAATTACGTTAGAAATGAACCCCCGCTTTTTAATACCACACTACACCATGTTGACTTGTAATCTTTCCATGCCTTATAAAATGTAAATTATATATATAGGCCTGTTCCAATTTCGACTTCCGCAAAATCATCACAGATTCGACTCTCCCATATTCTTTCTAGCTTCCACTTCAGAAAAATCTTTACTGACTACTATTTCTCTCTGTTAAGGGTTAAACTTTCCAACTTTAATTGCGCCGGCGGATTCGTATCCGCAAGATCAGAAATTAATTATTTTAAAATACAATGGGATTATAAAAAGTGCAAATGTAACGTTGTTGAACATAACTGGAATGGTGTCTTCTTCGTGGAGCAGTGGACATGAGAGTTGATAGCTCCTTGAACTTGAGCTCCAAACTTATACCACTTGGACGGATCTTCATCAGATAACTTAGCTATCATTTCCTCTTGCAACTCTTGTTGTAGCCCACACATGTTCGATTAAATTTTCCGTTACATGCTCTTGGAAATGATTGGACGTAAACGCGACTCCTCTATAGCGTATGATACAAACTGGGTGGCCGAAAATAGCTAACCAGTCCTCTAGCTTCTTTACTACCTCGTCGCTTCTAGTATTTTGTATTGGGAATAACCACACAAACTTGCTAAAAGCATCCACGGCTGCAAAGATAAACCGATACTGCTTAAAAGTTGCATCCATTGGTCCGAGATTTATCTCCTTTGTCAATGCCAAAAAGCTGGTCTTCTTTCTTTCCAACCATCTTGTTCATCTGGATACATTTCAGTTTTAGTTTCAGTTTTTTGCTTGCGCGAGTCCCAACGATTCCCACCTCCCGCCCTATCGGCCGAGGGGCGCAGCCGTGCGACGTACCGCACGACCGCGTTCTAGACAGACGCGTGAGAAAGAAAATAAAGGAGAGCACGAGGAAAATTATATTTTTGCTAAGATACTATATACTATATACGAGCTAATTCTACAAGCAATACGGTTTTAAGTTTAGGAAGACTATAACTTCCAACAATATAATTAAAGAGGCGGTTGTAATCTACGCATAAAACCCTAAAGGGTTCATGCACTATAAACTCCCTCCTACAGTGACCAATAACTAAGGGGATATAGGATGTAGATGTTAGTCGCGGTACGTGGCAATTGAGCTGACCTAGCATATAGGGGCTCTCCACGTCCCTTGCATTAGCTTATGTAGAAAAACGACGCCAAGCATCGTTCTACGGTTAGCTAGCGAAGGAAGATTAATTAATAGAAGTCTACTAGAATAAGACGGTAATCTCAGGTCGTCATACCAGGATAAGCCACGTAGGGCAACCTGGAAAAAAAATTTTTTGACGGACTCAATGCGGTTAATATGGACTCCTTAACTGGGACTCTAAACGCAAGAACCATCCTCAAACCATACCGAACTAACAAAGTAACAAGACTCTTATTTACGTAAGGGGAATCCAATTCCATCGACCACATTTTAATAGATCCATGCAGGAAATATGTTCAGAGAACGAAAGTTAAGGATCAAGGCGGACTCCTAGATCATCGACAAGAGTTATTCTTTACAATGAGCAATCATTAAACATACAATTGGCATACTGGGGAGTGACACGTGAAAATGTCATCAGTTTGTACTTGGAGCTGTTGAGATGTAATAGGTTAGCACTACACCACAACTGAAAATTATTAAGATCCTATTGTAAGTCCAACTGGCAAGAGCTGTCCTTATACTGCAGGCATGGGTAAACAATTTTAGAAGGGGGTTGCACAGAGCTTCCGCGCAATACCTAAGCACGCAGGCCGGTATTCCGCCGGGGCCCGGTGAATATACGCGTTGAAGATCCAGACTTAGAGAGCTTTCGTTTAAGATAGGACTGCATATTAGGTTTAAACAGGGCATAGAGTAAGAATATGTCTGGTTTAAATTGATTGAGGGAGTATATGTAGTTTTAAAAAACTCAGCAAATAGATCGGCAATAGCCTGATCTGTGTTTGCTGTAGAATTATTAAATGAATGCGGGGAAGGATTTAAATTTGGTTTACGCTTAGTGTTTACAAAATTTTAAAACTGTTTTGGGTCCTGTGCAAACTGAACCCTACAACGAGTCAGATATTTATTATAACACTGAGCGTTGAGCACGGTAAATTTCGACCGAGAACTAATATAATTAGATAGAACCGTTTAAGGGCCTGAGAGTTCATATTTATTATAAAGCCTAGACTAACATTTTTTAGGCGTTTCAGCTCCTTACTAAACCAAGGTGGTTTACTAGAGACCGACGGATAGGTCACCGGAACACAAGATAGAAATTGGAGTTCATGGCACTGTAAAAAATGTCCACGGCAGCTGCCATGTCAGTGCAAATGTACAAATTTGACCAATTAAATTCCGCTATATTGTTGATGACTTGAACTACTTTCTTCACCATATGCGTCGAAAAATGTCCGACGTCGTGTGCTTCCTTTATAATTTCATTTTCCGTTGATTTGGGTATGACCATGACCTCGTTGCCATCCTATGCTTTGAAAAGTATTCCTCCCTTTAACTAGAAATCCTTGTCGGGCTGTAACTTAAGAACTTTGAGAGCTGCTGATATATACTTATGTTTCTGCTGGGCTGCCTTTATTTGGACTAAGATCTCCGACGATACTATCAAAACATCTACTGGATAGAGGCTTAAACTGTCGACGTGTCTCATTTTATCTCCTGCACGATGCTCAACTTGAAAAGAGAAATCTTCCAGATATAAAATCCATTCAGCTACTTCTTTTGGTAAATCCTTCTCTTTCACAGTCTGAGAAAACGTTGCACAATCGGGGAGTAACTTGAACTTGACTACCAGCAGGTAATGGGGGAACTTCTTGACCACTAAGTAGGCAGCTTTTACTTTTAGTTTATAACTGTGGCGCTTTTAATCTGCTGCTGAAGCTTTCTTGCTCCAATACGCTACAGGATGAAGTTCGCTTTGAGTCTCTGCATTAGTATGCCACCAAAACCATTCATGGCCGTATCAGTGTGTAGTTCGGTTGGTGCTACTGTGCTATATAGTTTCAGAACCGGTTCGTTCAACAGTATATCTTTTAGCTGGTTAATTGCGACTGTCTGCTCGGTTTCGAATATATACCATTACTATTACCGCATACCCTCTTAAAAATTTTTCAAAAAATTCTGTCAACCCTAAGAACGATTGGACATCTTTAATGTTCTCAGGTCGTGTAAACTTCTGAACTGCCTGTGTTTTTCCATTCCTGACCAAATTTTTGCCGTCCTCCACTGTGTGACCCAAAAAGCTGATCCTTTTTTGCAAAAAAGGAACATTTCGTTCATTTGATACGCAATCCTTATCTAGCAGCCTCCTCCAGGACTTTCTTTACTTTGACTATGCACTCATTGTTTGTTTGTCCAGATATGATAATATCAACGACATAGATCTGCATGACAAGAGGTTGTATCAACTTCTGAAAAATGGCATTGACTAACCGGTTGAAAACGGCCGGTGAGTTGCAAAATCCATACGGTGCATAACAAAACTCAAGCAAACCCTCTTTGGTTATAAAAGCGACGACTAGATTCTACAATCCGCACATGTAGGAAACTGTTCTCCAGATCCAATGAATATCGATATTGGTGAGAAAAGGGTTTTATCTGGTCATCCGGTACGATCTTTATCTGCACAGGACACTCAATTGGAGATTCTGCTGGCTTGTAGTTGTCGACCAACGACTTAATTATCGGCTTGAACTGTTTAGAAACGCTTATGTTATTCTTGGTCTTGACAATATTGTAAATACTTAGCTCACCTTGGTGAACGTAAATCCGTCCTCGTCCAAAGTGACTCGATACTTGGATGCAAAGTCAAAACCGAGCAGGGCGTAATCTCCAATGTTTTTATCCAGCACTTCGATAAATTTTTGTTCCACCTCAGCTCCATCGACATTTACGGTGCCCATAAATGTACCAAGCGGCTTTGTACATTTTCGCGTCCTCGCAGCAGAGTGTAACACTTAAAACTTTTCCAGCTTCACGTCGGGCAGTTTCTCAAAAAATTAGTTGCAAACGAATGACACATTAGCTCCTGTGTCCACCAGACAATTTATTTCGACTCCATTCAAGTTAATAACTTTATGTCGTTTTGATGACTGCACCACCTGCACATATCTGGTTTCTTGTGGACATTCCCTTGCAATATGTCCAACGCCGTCACACTTAAAACATTTCGTATCTGTCTTGCAATCCTTTCTCAGGTGCTCCGTCGATCCGCAACAACGAGAATTTCGATGGCTGGTACTGGCTATGTTTTTCTTGCCACCACTGTGCGACTTGATTTGATTGGACATGCAAGGCGTTATAGCCATATTATTATTTAATTTAGATGGATTTAAAAAGAAAAGGTTAGAAACTGGCGGGACGACGAAATCAACGGCACTGGCGACTTTACGGCTTATGCTGACTCTGGCGGCTTTTGGACGACTTGACCGACGATTGACCCTCCGACGCACCGACTGTGATGCTCGGACTTGATCCCTCGACGACTTCTTTGACAACTTGACAACCGCACTTTTAACTTGACAACTTCAGTTTCTGCTTATTTTACGCTTTCGACGCTAGTAACCGCCGCTTCTTTTCTCTGGTGGTGTTACCTCTCCGAATATCGTATAGCTATCGGCTATACCACCATCGATAACCCAAACTCTTCGTTAAATTCATACTATTTAACAGTTTTACATTTTTATACCCTGGAAGGGTATCATCATTTTAGTCAGAAGTTTGCAACGCAGTGAAGAAGGCATTTCAGTCCCTATAAAGTATATATATACTCGATCAGCATCAACAACCGACTGACTGAAATTATAATACCCTGTAAGGGTAATGGCACTGAAGATCCTAGATATAGTTGAACAAAAGATTCTCACGGCGCAGAACGGAGCAGAGGAAAACCCAGTACAAAAAAGTCGGGGGGAGTCGTGAATAATATTTCAGTTCAGCTTTATTAGGCTGCATACATGAGACTAATTTTATGCTTTTAAAAAGAATCCAAGCTTCCGCCCGCTGCAGTGAACGTGAGATCGTCAGCGGCCGACCGTGAAGTTCGGATCTGGACCTGAAGTTGTGAGAAGAGGGCACGAGAGTGTAAGAGGGGCGAAAGCGAAAAAGCTCCGAAAGCTCAGTGATCAGCGGCGTACGGTGGCCTGAACGGCGGCGTACGCTGGCCTAAACATTCTCCAATATGCCGAACTGCATCCTGTCATTCTTCCGTACGACTGCCATTTGTCTCGACTTCTCGCCCATTTAATAATCCGTCTGATCCGTTCCAGCTTGTGGATCCCGAGGTTGAGGAATTTGGTTAAGTCTGTCATACATTCCTGCAAGGTATGTGTCATCCACAAGAAGAAGTTGCAAACACAACTCATGGGAGACTTACCCAAATAACGGACATCCTTTTCGCGTCCTTTCACATAAACTTGTGTGGACTATGCTGGTCCCTTCAACATCAAACCCTATACGGACGAGCCTGTCTAATTACGAAGAGGTATGTGCTGGTGTTTGTGCGTTTCTCCACTAAGGCCATCCGTTTAGAGCCGCTTTCGGTCGTTTCGTGGCCCGAAGAGGCTACCCCCGTCAAATGGATTCGGACAACGGAAAGACCTTTGTAAGTGCGCCAGTTACCGCCTCAGCACATTCCATCGGCGGTCCCCCACCTAAACCCCTACGGTCGACAATCAACTAGAAGCCAAGCACATTATTTGGCAACTAAGTTGCCAACCAAACAAACATCGCGGCACTGCTGAATCCAAGTCCCATATATGCATACGGTCCAATTACAATCCATTCCGCTAGGTCAGCATATTGTATGTAAGCGTTAAGCTTTGAGCAAAGAATTATAAAATAAAGAAATTATTCTGGTTTTCAACTCGAAACAATCCACTACAACATTTATTTGGTCGGGTGCACTCCGGGATAATTCATCCCAGAACCTACTTAAGATAACTGGAGCAGTCGGTAGCTTTCGTCAACGAACGGATTCAACCAAGGACAGGAAGGACCCGAGACGGCGGAAGGAATCAGAAAGAAGGACAGATGTTCTGTATTACATTAAGCATTATTATGTAAGAGAGTGAGTAAAGTGAAGTGGGTGACATGGAGTGAACATAAAAAAAAAAAATAATAATAATAATAATAATAATAAAGTAAATGTAGATAACTCAACAAAAGTAAATGAATAATTAATGGATAAATATGGCCAAAGATATGTTAGATCAGTGGAATAATAAAAAGATAATAAAGAGAAATACGAAAGTAGAAAATTAAAGTTTAAATTGATATGAAACATAAAAGCGAGAGGAGTTTGGAGATTTTAGTTAAAGAAAAAGGTGAAGTGAAAAAGTTCAAAATTAAACGACCGTGGCCAGACGTCGGCTCGATCGCGGTGACGGACGGTTCGGGGTTGCGTCGAGCGGTTCGAACAGCAAGCGGTTGTCGCAAAGATCGAACAAGGTTGTACACAGACGAAAAACGGTTGGTTCGACGTCGCGGTGCTGGTTCGGTCGAGGTGCTCGTTCGGCGTCGGCGTCGGGTGGTTGGAGACGCCTGGGGCCTGGTGGCCAACAGGGGCCAACAAGTTCAAAGTAAAATAGGGTACAGAAGCGATTGATTCGAACGGTTCGATCACACGGTAGACCGTCTGTACAGTCCACGAGGGCCAAAACAAGAAGAAAAATGTAATTCAATTGCCCTGTTCGCATGTATTAGGCGGTGCACTGTAGTACACAGGGCGGCTGCTTAGCATGAAATAGGGCGATTCAGTGAAATTAAATAGATGTTACCGGTTCGACTTTCATTTGTATTAGGCGGCGAACTGTACACCACAGGGCGTCCGTTTAGCAAGGGAAGTACTAATTCAAAATATATATAAAAAATAAATAAAATAAAAATAAAGAAATAAATTTAAAGTGCAGAGCTATTAACATGTATTAGGCGGCGCACTGTATCGCACAGGGCGGCCGTTTAGCATGGGGATGGCTCAAAAGTGATGGAAAAAAAAGAAAAAAACAAAAATAAATAGATTTTTCAAGGAAAACAAAATAAATTACCAAATTTGTAATGACTGTCCGCAATTGGTCGTGAAGCTGTATCGCACAGCTGATCGGCTAGCTTCAGCATACTAGGTAATAATAACAGAAGAAGAAGAGAGACGAATAGGAATAAAGGGAATATTACAATTTTTTATAAATAAAAAAAAAAAAAAATAAATAAAATAAAATAAAAGAAATAAATATATAATTAAAACGAAACCCATTGTTGCCATGATATTCAATGTAAGAGAAGAATTACTGATTTTAATTAATTACAGAACTTCAAGTCACCACACGGAAACTCGGTGAACTACGTCACTACCCACAGAAAAACAGAAGATAACCATATAACAAACACTAAAATAAGTACACACTTACACGTATATATATAAAACAAAGCACACTACTAAGTTAAGAAAAACAAACACATACATAAGTAGGAATTAGGACACAAGTTAAGAGACATACAGATAACCCCAAATTGAACTTATTAACCAATGACAGAAGAAAGTAGGCCTACAACAATGGCAACAAGTGTATTAGAAGCCATAAAGGTTTTAGACCTGGTGGAAATTATCCCAAAATATGAAGGAGACTCTGGGAAATTGGATGGATTTATAGGAGCAGTGGAGCAGGAGCTAGGCCTGATCAAAGGAGAAGAAAGATCGAATGTAGGAAGTAAGATTGTATGAGAGACGGATAAGGTCATCGACCTAGACGAATCGGAGCTCAACTGGGACCAAATCAAGAAGGTGTTGATTACACACTTTAAGGACAAGAGATCCGAGCAGGACCTTATTATGGAGTTAACCCATATTAAGGAAAAGAGGGAACAGGGAATACTATTGAGAAATGAGAAGATCAAGTGGTACGAGGAGATGGCCTTAAACGCATTTGTTTCGGCCTTAAAAGGTCCTATAGGCGTGACCATCCAAACATAGCAAAGGCCTACGAGATAGCCTGCAGGAAGAAGAACTTAGGTACCCTAGCGGAAACAGGAGTAGAAAAGAAAGACCAGGAACCGACTGGTTCACAGGCCAAAGGGGCTAAGGAAAACCCGAAACAGGAGCTAGAGCAGAGGCACAGACGGGCTCTTGGTCACAGTACCGGTGGGCTGCAAATACCACACCACAGTTTCCGATGCCGTTTCCGATGCCCACCATGAATGGATGGCCAGGATTTGGATTTCCATATCAAATGATGGGTAACTCTAATTATAGTAGACCGTACCGTAATTACCACAACAGGAACACGAAGTGGAATTATGGCCAGAATAATCGTGACAGGCAGTGGTATGGCAAGAGCTATAACAACAGCAAGCCAAGAGAAGGCCAGTTAGCGATCCAGGCAGCTGGAGATGGAGGTAGTGGCAAATCAAGAATGTCTAAAAATTCAAATTATTCGGGACAATCATACAACTCAAATAATTCGAGGCAGCCGAATAATTCGACCAGCTCCAAGCGGTCATATATTTCGACCAATAACTCAGAGAGAGACGGAAATAGACAGTCGACGAGTGATCAGCTACATAAAATCCAAGAGGATGAGGCAAATTTTTCGCAATCAGCCTCGAACAACCAACAGGATATTTAGGAACAAAGAGGGGCCACTCCACCCTACCATATGTTATGATCAAAATTACCCCAAACAAAACAATAAAATTACTAATTGATACAGGATCCACTTACTCTTTCATTCGTCCCGAATTAGCTTAACCACAGTATGTAAAGGAGCTACAAGACCCAATAGCCATTAAGACAATTACCCAATCACGATTTTGCGGGAAGCACACGTACCAATGTTCAAGGAATTCGGAGGAGTAGGGCAAATGAGATTACTGCTCTTTAGATTCCATCAGTTTTTCGAGGGATTGGTTGGAATGGACTTGCTAGACCAATGAAAGCCGTGATTGATATTGAGAGGGGTTGCTTCTGCACGGCGGATTTAGAAGTGCAGTTACATTCCACTAAGTATAGACCCAGCGAGGTTCACTCAATAGAGGCAGGGACAAAAGCAGTTATTTCTATTCCGGTACGAGGACCCGATGGGGATTTCTTGCTAAATAAAAACAATAGTAAAAGAGGATTTATAGGATAGAATATATCGATAGAATTTCGATAACAATAGATATGCTAGGGCTAAACTTGAATGAGTTAGCCGAAAGTTTATTATTAGCAAAGATTGGGTTAATCTCGAAATTTATTTACGATAAACAGGAAACAGCTAAATGCATTAAAGAATTAGAGGAGCAAGGAATACAGATTGCATCAGAAGAGCATATGTATGAGTTTGTAGAACTAAGAACAATAATGAACAACACAGATATAATTTTCTCAGTATGGTTACCAATGTTTAAAAAAGGAGAATATTACTTGCAGAGAATGGTACCATTACCAATGAATAAAACCGAATTTATAATTGCACCAGATTATGTAGTAAATAACAAAGAAGAAATGTACTATTATAAGGATAAATGTCAAAAGATAAGAAATTTGTATATTTGTAAGAATGATAAGATTGTAAATCAAATTAATTAAGAATGTCTTAGAAGTCTGATTAGCGGAAAGGAAGCGGATTGTGAGACGAGAGATGCCGGACTTGTAACCAGGATCTTCGAACCAGAGGAAGGCTACATCGCAATTTTCAACGGAGAAAACGTACAACTGCAAACATACTGTGAACAGAACAGAACCCTGAATGGGTCAGCAATAATAACATTTAGCGAATGCAGAGCAATGGTGAACAACGTCCAGTATGAGGCGGTGGAGAAACTTGGTACGGCAAAATTAAAGCTGGAGATACCACAGATTTTAACCATGAAAAAGAACAGAACAACCCAAGAATTGGGAATCCACGAGCTGAAAATGGAAGATTTGGAAACGAAACTACGGATCAATAGGGTACAAACGGGATACTGATAATAGTATTGGCGGTGGCTTGTTTTTCTAAGCGAACGACCATCTTCACGCCAGCCGCTCCACCTGCTAGTTTCGCATCATCCATTGCTCCACCTGTCACTTTCACACCAACCATCGCTCCGCTATGGTCGGTAGTTCAGTCTGAGGGGGGAGGAGTTACCGCCTCAGCACATTCCATCGGCGGTCCCCCACCTAAACCCCTACGGTCGACAAGCAACTAGAAGCCAAGCACATTATTTGGCAACTAAGTTGCCAACCAAACAAACATCGCGGCACTGCTGAATCCAAGTCCCATATATGCATCCGGTCCAACTACAATCCATTCCGCTAGGTCATCATATTGTATGTAAGCATTAAGCTTTGAGCAAAGAATTATAAAATAAAGAAATCATTCTGGTTTTCAACTCGAAACAATCCACTACAACATTTATTTGGTCGGGTGTACTCCGGGATAACTCATCCCAGAACCTACTTAAGATAACTCGCCCATAAGCCAAAAATAAAAAAATTCATAAAAACAAAAATGTACGATAAATAAACAAAGCGCCTTTAAAATGTCTCAGCTTCTTCATGGCAAACCAGATTTTTCTAGAAATCGAACGGGACACTTTCTAAAAATATAATAGATGATGGAAACAATTGTTAATTTGCAAAGCGAAGCTGCGCGCTTCGCGAAATATCAAACTTTAAAGTGGTCAGTTCATTTTTTACAGTTCATTTTTTACAAGTGCACGTTTTTTTTTTTAATAGAGTTTGAACTTGAAGGTATTTTCTTTAAAATGATATATAATTTGTTACATTAATAATTACAATTGTTATTTTTAATATTCATATGTTTTTTGTCTATATTTTGAACGTCTTTTTCATGGTTTGGTAAAGTTTTACTTGTGACCACACAAAAATCCACACTTGGTTTGTATGCCAATGTGTTTGTTGGACTTTTAAGGTAACAAATGTGTAAAAAATTTCTGCCGAAATTTGCCAATGTGCCTAAAATCGTAAAACTACTACTAAAGTTATGCTGTGGCTCTATTTTCGTGTGTCATGCTTGTGGTTAACTTTTAAAAACTATTTTTTTCATTGTTAATAGTTTTTGTTTTTTTTTTTTTTGTTATTAAATTTGAATAGGTTCCTCGTATAAGTGTGTGTTTGCGTAACCTTATGTTTTTTATTTATGGTGTGACAAATAAGGAAGCAATGATTGAAGTCCTGGAAGCGTACATTGTAAAATCAAAGAGCGCTTGGATGCTGTGTACGGTGACTCTTCTCCTTCGATGGCGACAGTTAAAAATTGGTTTAACGAGTTTCAATGTGTTCGCACGTGGGTTTTTGATGAGCCACGCCCAGGTGCCCCGAAAACGGCTACCACGGAGGATAACGTAACAAAAATCCACGACCTTGTATTGGCAGATTGCCGATTGGAGATATGCGAGATAGCTGAGACAGTAGGCATCTCAAAAGACCGCGGGGGTCATATCCTGCATGAAATTTTTGCCATAAGAAAGCTGTCGGTGGGTGCCGCGTTTGCTCACTCCGGACAACAAACGCAAACGTCAGAGAACTTCAGAGCAGTGTCTGACTCTGTTTTAGCGCAATCCGAAGGAGTTTCTGCGCCGTTTTGTGACCGTCGACGAAAGATAGATCCACTGGTACACAACAGAGACCACTTGAAACAGTGGACTTCACGCGGCGAACCTGCTCCGAAGAAGGCGAAGACTGTCCCATCAGCCGGAAAGGTGCTGATCAAAGTTTTTTATGATTTACAAGGTGTGGTCTACATCGACTACTACGAAACGGTCACAGGGCTGTACTCTGACGACATATTGGGCCGATTCTCCGCCATATTGCAGAAAATAGGTCCCATTTGGCAAAAAAAAGAAGTGCACTTCCATCATGACAACGCACCAGCTCACACTTCCGCCCTCGCCACGGCCAAATTGGTCGAATTGGGCTACGAACTGCTACCCCATCCACCATATTCTCCAGATTTGACCCCGTGTGACTTCTTTTTGTTTCCAAACTTGAAAAAGTCACTCGCTGGACAGAATTTTGCGTCAAATGAGGAGGTCTTCGCCGCCACAGAGGCCTATTTTGCAGACCTCTAGAAAACGTAGACGGGTTAAAGAAATGGGAACATCGCTGAGCCAAGTGTATCGAGCTAAAATGAAATTATGTTGAGAAATAAATCGCCTTTTTCAATATTTTCGTTTTTCTTTTGGAGGCTACAAGAATTGAGACAAATAAGAATTTGGTTAACAGATTGCTGTAAAGTTTAGATCCTTTCATGCACAAAAAAAAAAAATTTTTAAGCGGTGTGCATTTGTTGCTGGACGAATAAATTATTTAATATATGAATTTGTTATTGTTTTTAATTTTTGAGGCTAGGATTTGATCAACTAATTTTGTATGGGAGCTATAAGATATAGTTCTCTGATTCTAACCCAATTTGGTTAGATATCTATATTTGTACAAAACACATAATCTGTGAGATTGGTTTAGATATCTTGACAAACAAATAAATTGTTTAAACGAAATGTGTATTTTTAACTAATGACAGCTGACAGATATAGAAGGCCTATTTGACCAATTTTTTTACGATATACTTAAACTATTTTTCTATATTTTTTGTATTAATTTTATAGCGATAAGTCTTCTACAAGTATTTATGGCCGCGTCTCCATATAAGCCCAACCACTGTGCAGTGTGACCAAAAACATTAAAGTAAAGGCATGAAACGCCACGAAAAGGGTAATACTGAAATGCTTTTTTTTGTTTGTAAAAAAAAAATCCATATTAATTTCACTTTACACATTTTGTTTACGGATTGGATATTGTTATACTATTTATTAATGTATGCCGCTATGGGGCTTATGGCAATTATCGGAGGTACCGTTAACGACAATAACAAATTATTTTTGCATTTAAAACGACTTTTACGAATTTAATGTCAATTAATGGATTTTATCACTAACGCATTTTGTAAATTAACCTATACCTGCTGTATAGAATATAATTTTTTGAAATTCTCTTCATATTGCCTGTATGAATAATTCAATTCAATTATTGTGACAGCACAATCACAGCTGTTTACTTTCTGGCAACGCCTTACATTTTTTGCAGCTAACATTTTTCCTATGTCAGAACCCGCAAAAGGGACGAAGGAAACATTCCTTCCTCTTAAATTTTCGCAGCGTTGTTACACCCTTGCAGGGTATTATAATTTCAGTCAGAAGTTTGCAACGCAGTAAAGGAGTCATCTCCGACTCTATAAAGTATATATATTCTTGATCAGCATCAACAGCCGAGTCGAATCAATCTTTATGTGAAGTCTTTTTTCAGAATAAATTTGTTAACGTTGTTTTACTTTAAGTGTGTAAGAAGATTTTATTGCGTCTGAGATTCCTTATTCGGTCTGTCACGTACCAGAGATCTGCATTAATAAGCTAAATAAAAAACTTAAAAAGAATTTGCAAGAAAGCCACGCATGAAAACAAAAGAGTAAATAAAAAAAACTACTTTACTACTACTATACTAAAAGGTGAAGCTCAACTTTGGTTCCGCATAGAAGGAGCCTTGGGACTTGAGCTTACAAAATAAATTGTGTGATGTCTTATTAGTATCAATTTAAACAAAAAAATGTATGTCCAAATTCTTGCACATGACTTTGATTTACCCTTCTTAGGAAGACTTTCTGAAACTCACATGGTACAAATGAAAATAATAACTTTTTAACTTTATTAAGACCCCGTTGACAGGCAGACAATTACGGAATAAACGAGAATAAACTAAATAAAATCACAATTCGGAAACAAATAAATATTGGAGTTAAATGGCGGTTATGACATTGGCAATGAGGATAGGATAAACGAAGTGCGATAAATGGAGGTTTTGGAGATGTTCAATTTCATTTTCATCATGATTTCGACTGATTTTTGGTGAATTTACGGACAGTTTCGATGGAATTTTCGGTGATCATAATTTTTAATTTTAGCATTTTTTTTCTACTGTTAGTGAATAGATAGTGCTTTCAGTTTTCTATCACTAATAAACATACAATTCGACAATATAAAAATTTGGGGATAAATATATTGTGTATAACTTGAGTTACAACATTCTGAACACCCCCGTCAAAAAAAAAAAAAAAAAAAAAAAAAAAAAAAAACAAGAAAGGAAGCTTTCTTTGGCACGCCGAAGTTTATATACCCATGCAAGTTGTCATAGGCTTATTCATAATTTATCCATATCTTACATAATATGAAAAACTTTCATATTCAAATTATTTTTACACTTTTATATATTTTTTTTGCTTTTTTTATATTTACAGCTTTACATATTCCTCCATATTTGCTGATCTCGATTCGATTTTTATAAAATGAACATTGAAATTAAATTAAAACAAAATGCTCATATCTCGAGGAGATGAAGATACTTTGAAAACTGGCATAGATATAATTTTTGTTTCTATTAATTTCTCGTTCCATATGGCAGCTATATGATAATTACTATATAAGATATATTTGTCCGGATCGGACAACTATATCTTATAGCTGACATACAAACAATCCGAAAATTTGTAGAAAAAAATTATATCTTCACTGCTTTTTAACATATCTGATCAACTCTCGGTTATGCGCTTTGTATATTATTTTAGAATTTCGGATTTAATTTTATAAAAATCGGACTACTATATCATATAGCTGCCATAGGAACGGTCAAAATTGTTAGAAAAAAATGATAACTTGTCAGTTTTCAACATAAGTTGTTCTACTTTGAGATACAAGTATATCATAATCTTTTTAAATTTTATTTTAAATTTCATTCAAATTGGACGACTATATTATATAGTTGCAATACAAACGATCGGTCAATGTGGAGGAAAATTAAATTATACTTTACAAGTACAAAGTGTAAAAAATGTAAAACTGTTAAAATAAAATGAGAGCAAGATTCACATTCTAAGATAGGATGAACTAAATAAGTGGAAAAAGGTTTAAGAACCTCCGGGACATTGAATTCTTTTGACAACTGTTTAATAAATACAATCAAACTCCTGGCTTTATTCACCATGCACGAAATTTGATCGATGAAGTTAAGTTTAGGGTCCAGGCGGACTACCAAAATATCAACTAGATTAATAAACAGCTGCTGCAACGTAGATGTCGCAAGCTTTTAAATGAAAGAATGTCATTAATTTGCATTTAAAGCAAATTAAGTTAAGTTTAGGCGGCACCGTGTTCGAAAATTATTAAGATCTGTTTCATAATCCGACTGAAAAAAAGAGTCCGTATATTGCACACAAAGCTTGACGTCGCACAGTAGAGCTTTTTCTCATTTTACGTTGCAAAAATTATAACTTTTGAACCGATTAAGATAATAAAATATTTTAAAGGTCATTTGACAGGTATTGTTGTAAAATTTCGCCTTTTTATAGGGTATCGAAGTGAAAAATCGTTTTTTTTGTCTATGAAGACAATTTTTAAAAAATATTTTGTATTTAATTTTTTATCTTTATTTTTATGTATTTGCTTAAATAAAAATAATTTAAAAGCAAAAAAAAATATATTTTAATTTATTTAAAAAATCATTTTTGACTGACCCAAACAAAATTTTTTTTTGTCCTTTTTGTATTAGTATTATTAAAAACCAATGTAAAGGAAAGAGTTTTATTCAATACAAAAAACATGATCAAATTCAAAATTTTAACCCTAATAAGGGTTTTTGCGCTTAAGTAAGACCAGATTTATTGGTATTTCGGTATATTTTACCCCTGAGTTGCTTTGGTTTATGCCGTTGCAGACGATGAAAGTTGATTTTGTTCCAAAAAATATCCACAAAAGTTGTAGATATAGTGTACTCCGTGGCTTTCACCAGCTTTAAAAGTTATAGACTACTTTAGCCAGAAAAAAAGGGAAAAAACACCTGGCAGGTAGCGATTTACGTGTGCAAACTCAAACCCAACTGCCGTTTTTTCAGCTTAGTTTAAAGGTAATGAATGTATCTATCATTTAAAGAAAAAAAACATGAGAATAGGTAACCTACGTTTTGAGTAATGCTACCTGAATGTCGACCAATTTTCCAGTTTTTTCTCATATGATGCAAAAGTGAAAATATTTGACAAGCTATTTTTAAAAAGGACCTACTGTGTCCTGTCAACCTGATAACATGATATCCATTTAAGAAAATCAGCCGAAAGCCCCATAACATCAAGTATCCTAACAAAGTGAGTTGATTAGTTGTAGTTGATCTTTTTTTAAATTAGTCCATGTTTACATGTAATTTCAATGGCATCAGTAATTTTACTGACCTACAAATGTAGAGTAATGACGCTTTCAAAAAGTTTTGGGATTGAGAGCTTAGAGCAGGGGCGCCCAAACGCTGCTTCAATACATTCAAATGAAAACACCAACACTAGTAAAGAAAATCATTTTTTTATTTTAGTGGATACACTGAAAAAATTAGGGAGACACATTTTTATAATAAAGACAGTTATTACTTGTTAAAGCAAAAAAAAAAATGTTCATGATATTTTATGACCCAACAACAACCACATGCAAGTCCAGTTACCTTGCTCAAATGCAGATGAAGAATAAAGATAGGAAAACGAAAGTGAAAAATTGTTTTTGCAATAAGCATTGGCGCATGCCGATAGAATTGTACATATAGGCATTTGCTCGCCTATGCTTCGGAGCCAATTACAAAAACAAAGGAGCCATGGGAGCAATGGGCCTGGACTTCCCTGACTTAGAGATTCCTGTTTAGTTGTTGATTACATTGTGGTAAAAATTGAACCGCTAATTATTAAAAATTGGACCAATTTTAATAAAACCCCAAAAATACAACGCAAATTAGCAAGCGATTCGTCTTCAAAAGCAGTACTGCACCGTTTGAAGCTAATCGCTTGCGTTTCGTCTTCATCTTCGTCGCACTATGTTTTCAGCGTAAGTAAGCAAACGAAAACAAACAAACAATTATATAAAATATTGCCAGTATCAAAACAAAATAATGGTCCTCAAATTTTGTATTAGCAATTTTGCGCCACTTAAAAAAGACACTGAAACTAAAAAATCCCAAGATTACCGACCCCAAATACTTTAGGTAAACAAATTTTGTTCGCCATTTTAACAAAAACCTTTCTGTTTATGTATGTAAGTACATAAGTGTTATCAATATAGTATAAAAATAAGTAAATATTAATGGCTTATTTGTTTTCATTACACCAAATTACGTTCATATGTATAAATGTATATGTGTGTAACTTTTATCCCTTCTTCAGTTCCATTCAGGTCTGATTCAGACCTGACTGAACAGCCCTGAAACAGCCCTGAATCAGCCCTGAATTTTCATACAAGCCGTCCCTGAATTTCCATAGAGCTGGCGCTCATGGCCCTGAATTTCGGATTCAGACCTAAATCAGATCTTAATTCGGATCTGAATTTATCATGAATTTCGAAATAAATTCAGGACGGTTTCACACAGGAATTGCAATGGAATTCAGGTCCGGATTGTCCGAATTCCGACAGGAATCCGTGAGGAAAACCTATAGAAAATACCTGAAAAATCCGCCCTTCTAAATAAAAATTAGGTGTAATTTATATTTTATATCTATTTATTTTCACTTTATTGCTAGTAATATTTCTGCGTTAATTTCTAAAGTGTTTCATATACATCGTCTGCCGGCTGCTGGTCCTTCAAGAAAGTAATGTTATCTGTAAATTAAATTAAAATGTTAGAATCAAATAACAATCTGCAGTAGTTTGCCGAAATATATGTACACACCAATTTAAAGTAACAAACTCCGCAAATTTTATGAGTTTCTCATGCTAGCAGTAGGGATGAAGCCGCATTCATGTTTCTAAAAATATATTTATTAATTTAACACAAATAATTTTACTTACCTTATTATAATATTTAATTTTTACGGAACTTTATCCAATACGAAAAACACTTTTGAATGCTGCAGCAGTCTACTCCAAATGCAAAGAATTAGGAGAAGCAAAACAAAACCTTCACGTGTCAGAGTATACACGACCGAAGAAATGCCTTGTAGTTTAAATGATATAAGGCAGAAAATCAAACATGAACATTTTGGCTTTGCGAACTTTGTTTCGAACTTCGCAAACGATTTGTTTTTGTTTTTTCGAACATGCCGCCGGGAATCGGTCCTGAAAGGAATTTTAGAACTGAAGGGATTCTATTCCTTTAGGATTTAAACATTTGTTTATACATATGTACATAGTCTGTAGGTACAATACACTTGTTTACAAATGTACAATGTACATACGTAAAGAGGAATTCGGCAAAAAGAAGCTTCTGCCAAAAAAAAGATTACATAGAATATTAGGGATATATTCCTTATGTATGTAAATATATGAACATACATATGTATCTATAAATGTCTAAGTAAATGTAAAAAATATGAATACAATACCATACAATGTATCTATGTACCTACAAATACATTTAAGTGCACATGTATGTCAAAAAATCAAGTTACGTACATATAAAATTATTTTTAACACATACATATGAATTTATTTATTTAAATGCACGAGTAAAAATGCTATAATTTGTGTGTAATTTGTGATCAATTCTTTATAGGCACAGTATACACATATATTTAAGTACATATTTATGCATAAAAAATATCAATCTTTTAAAGTATTTAAATACTAAGTTTAATCTGTTTTCAGAATTTTTAGTAAAGTATTTAGAATTATGTATATTTACTTTATTTAATTTTTGATAACACATTTGTTTAAGGCATATGTACGATTTGTGTTCGGCAGCTCCACAAAATAAACTGCTGTTCTTGCATATACAAACGCACATACATATACATACATATATAGGTATCTACACCAAAAAATAAGCGCACATTTTGAGCAATAGACGAACTCTGACTAAAGGAACTACAACTGACAGCCAAGCTTAAAGCGAAAGGTGGATGACTTAAAAGTTTGAGGTGTTAGCTTTAAAAGCTTTGCTGCATATTTGAATTTTGCCATGGTAGGGTGCTGTATATTGACCAAATGTATGTTTAAGTAAAAATGTATATGTAAATGTATATTCTTCACATCACGTCTGAAGGAATGTAAAAGCTTTTATATGTATGTACATATGGGTCATTCTCTGGAAAGAACAACAGCGGCAAAAAAATTATAAGCTCTCTATAAATGATTTATTTTTTCCACATAGTATCTTTAGGAAACATTCGTGCTTATTCTAAGCCAAATTTAAAAATATTCAAAAGTATCTTCGCGCAAACGAGATTTTTTATTATTTTGATGAAAATTTCACAGGAAATTAGCCATATCTAATATAATATAAATTACTTTCATATTCCTATTCTTTTTAGAGAGTTTTACATTTTTCTCCACATTTACCAATCGTTCCTATGGCAGCTACATATATGATATAGTGGTCCGATGTTTGTGAAATTTAAAACAAAATTTTAAATTAACAAAGTAAATAGATGAAAATTTGTTTAAAATTGACAGAGTAATAATTTCTTTTTTCTAAAAATTTCCTAATCGATCCTATGGCAGCTATATGATATAGTATAATAAAGTATATATATATTCTTGATCAGCATCAACAGCGGAGTCGATCTAGCCATGTCCGTCTGTCCGTCCGCTTCTTCGCAAACTAGTCCCTCAATTTTGAAGCTATCGTATATAAGTCGGAACGAGCCGAATCGGTCAACTATATCATATAGCTGCTATACAAACGATGCGTAAATTTGTAGAAAAAAATTATAACTTTCACTGTTTTCATCTACTTTGAGATTCAAGCATTCTATATGGGCATTTCCAAAAAATGGTCTACCGAGGTAAAAAACATAAAAAGTTCTCTAAACTTTTTTTTTCAACTTAGTTACTCTAAGAAATGTTCCAACTGATCAAATTTGAAAGACTTTAGCATAGCATTCTAAAACAAATGTTCAAATGCATATTCGCGCAAACGAGATTTTTCATGATTGTAGAAAAAAGGCATTTTTTGTTTTGATAAGAAACTTATAAAAAGAAGCACTATACTTTCTTGAAGTTCCTCAAAATAGAAGACTAAATTGTTTTATTGTCATTTAAAATTTTTTTCTTTTAAATTACTCGCCACATTTTGCAGACTTAAAACTTTCCAGATGAAGTAAAATCTGACTTATGTTTTCTTTGACAATCGCGATAATTGTTTTTTAAAAATATTTTTAAAACGACATGTCCAAATAGACTGTTTATTGGAACACAAATAGTTCTGGTAAAAATTCAAATTTAATAAAAAAATTATTTATATATATTATAGTAGTATAGTATATTTTTTATTACTTTTTATCGTACAAATGTAGCGCTCGCAATCTTTGAAATGTCCATTTTATTTTGGAATTTTACTTTTAATTTCATAAAAATCGGACGACGGCAAATGTGGCAAATGTGTAAAATAATATGAATATGGAAGTAATTCAAATTATATAAGTTAACACAAAACGAATTCGCAACCAAAGTTGGCCACGCGCATCCGGCATTGCAGCAGCAAGTAAAAGTGCAAGGGCATCTTCCCGGCTTCGGTCAATAGCTCCCAGAAGGTGCTGACTGCAGTGCCTGATCCACTTTCCGCTGCAGCGAAGACAACGGCAAAGCTTCGACGTTGGCAGAGACAGCGACAAAGTTATTGGGTATAAATATGGAAATTTCTGTAAACATAATTTAGTTCCAATTTTTGTTCAAATAAATACGGACCAAGTGTCCAATAAAATATTATTTTTTTATATAATAAAAACCATCGTTTTTAACTGGCTCCAACGTTTAAGGGTCCTGTCAGCGGAAATATCCTTGGGATCGAATCAAAGTAACACTCGTAAGTCCACCCCATAGGCTGCCCGGGTTGCACCGATCCGAAATATAAGTCGCGAATCCAAAAACCACCTGCAAGTGCACCCCATAGGCTACCCTGTAACACCGGAATAATTACAAACAAAATAAGAAATCACCAAAGTGAAACATACCCAAAAGAAAATTTTTAAACAAAAATTAAAAAGCTAAAACAAAGCAAACAAACACACAAAACAAAACCAATCTAAAATATTATTAATCCAAGAATTCATATTTTACTCAAAAACCCTACACACCTCTACACATACAAAAAATATTTGTAAGTTACAAAAAAGGCGAATCCAAAATAGTAGGCAATGCAGACTCAGTTTTAGAATCATACAACACACCACTAAACTGGACAGCAATCTCCAAATGTTTAACCGCCCACTACGCTGACAAACGAGACGTTACGACATTAGAATACCAAATGACTTCATTAGTACAGGGTAATCAAACCCACAGCCGATTTCTACCAACAGGTCTATACCCACTTATCACTTATCTTGAACAAAATTTCATGCATGAAAATGGGAAGAGAATTAATTGATCTTTTTGCCAAGTCTTACAGAGACAAGGCGCTCGATTCATTTATTAGAGGTCTTAACGGCGACTTGCCTAGACTGCTAGGTACCAAAGAGCCAGCAGATCTTCCATCTGCACTCCAACTATGCGAAAGACTAGATAATCAAAAATGCAGAACCAATTACTCCAGTAATTATCAAAACAATTCAAGAAAATTTGAAAGACCTACTAGAGGACCCGCCTTACAAAAAAAATTCGTACAGCAACCATCCAATGCAACTAGACAACCATTTATCCCACATTTAGCTCACGTTCCACAGACCCCGAAAACAGCAAATGCAATTTAATGGACATCATCAACAATATTCTGCTTACCCAGCAATACAACCACCACGTCCATTGGCTCCAAAGCCACAGCCTAAGCCAGAACCTATGGATATAGATAAAAGTTTACAGACGAGACAAGTAAATTATATGAACAGACCAAATAATGGACTGCAGGGAAAACGACCACCACCTCAAATGACTAGCGGACTGGTAGATAAAAGACAAAGAAATTTTCACATAAGCACTGAACAAGAACACCCAATAGAAAATACCGACCAATTAACGGAAACTGACCAGACAACAGTCGAATACTATGCGGAAATTCCAGATTTCGAATAAGAAACAGAGGAAACCGAATATACTGGTCTTAATTTTTTACCTCTTCATTACCTTACTTTCAATGTAAAATCGGTGATGGAGAGAGGATCAAAATTGTAATAGATACCAACACTAATAAAAATTACATTCAACGGCGACAAGTAAAAAAACCAATCAAAAATAATAAATCTTTTTATGTAAGCTCCATAGCCGGAGATGTTCAAATCACACACAACACAATTGTTAACCCAATTAATTTAAAAGATACATATGTTAAATTCTTTTTACTACCCTCGTTACAATCTTTCGATGCTATTATAGGAAATGATACAATTCGCGAAATAAACGCTCAAATAACTTTGCAGGAAGGTTACATTTCAATTAAAAACAAACGCAGAATCAAAATAAAACAGAAAGCTTCTCCCAAAGTCAACAAATTAGATATTCGACTAGAACATACAACAGAAACGCAAAGGGAAAATTAAACAATTTTTTGCTCAAAATTTCCAAACTTATTTAGCGACCCAGACGAGAAACAGACGTATACTACCAAAGTAGAAGCAGTATAAAAAGTACGAACGAAAGTCCAATATACTCGAGGCACTACCCATACCCAGAAGCTCTTAGGCCAGAAGTTGTGGAGCAAATACAAGAGCTACTCGCAAACGGCGTAATAAGACGTTTAAGATCCCCGTATAATTCTCCAATATGCATAGAAGGGTAATTGACTATAGGAAGCTTAACTTGGTCACAATTCCAGACAGATACCCTATACCAGACATTAACAATGTACTGGCACAGTTAGGACAAAATACATTTTTTTCCACCTTAAAAGTGGATTTCACCAAATCCCACTCAGACCATCGGACATAGAAAAAACTGCATTTCCAGTAAATCAAGGCAAATATGAGTTTACCAGACTCCCGTTTAAACTCAAAAATGCCCCTTCTATTTTCCAACGCGCGCTATAGGAGTTAGATGTTTCGTCTACATTGACGACATTATTATCCTCAGTAAAAGCGAAGAAAATCATCTAAATGACATACAAATTATATTCAAAATTCTTGAAGACGCAAACATGAGCATTCAGTTAGATAAATGCGAATTTTTTAAGAAAGAAGTTGAATTTTTAGGATTTTTAGTAGAATAAAGAAAAACCCGGAAAAGGTGAGAGCAATCGTCGAATTCCCCGAACCAAAGACACTTAAAGATCTTCGTTCCTTCTTAGGACTGTCAGGGTTCTACCTTCGCTTCATTAAAGATTATGCAAAGCTTGCAGCTCTTTTAAAAGGGGAAGAGGGCCGAGGCCGTATCTCAAAAAATGCCTCAAGCAAAACTCTGATGGAACTTGACAAAGACGCAAAGGAAGCATTGTGAGGAACCTTTCGGCTCCCCACAAATTAATATATAATAAATAATAATATAGAGAATAATAATATAAGCCATGTTAATAATAGGAAATAATAATGTAAATAGTAATATAACTAATAGGAGATAATTATGTAAACAATAGAAAATAGCCATGTAAATAATAATGTAATAATGTAAATAATAATGTAAAATGTAATAGATTTAGTTAAATATAACTAGATTTAAGGCTTTGCAAAGCCCTATACGATAGTTAAGCTAAGCCTGCACAAACTACCATCGCTAGTTTAAAAAGCTCAACGCACACGGACACACACACACAAGCCTAACAATGAAACTCACCACGAGCAGTGGTCACATGACAGAAGAAGTATGTAGGAGTGAGCGAGAAAGGACGCGATCACGCCATACAATGAACCCCCGAAAATTGGCACGCGCCCTTAGGAAAGAACGAGAGGAAACGAGATCCAAGAAACTGTGACGGTCTGTCGTGCCTCGGGTAATTGTGGGACGTCCAGGATCTGTTAGGAACTAATTTGGTTCAGGCATGGTTGCTGTAAGAGATCCCCGACCCGATTTCCCAGGAGGAACACAGAGGGTTTATACAGTAAGAATATAGTAGAGGGTTTTATTTCGTATATTCAGCTACAGGTTTGTCAAGATATCTGCGCCCGGGGCTGAAGAGTTGCTCTCGGATGATTGTCGTCGGCTGGCCTCTCGCGTCACGTATCTTCGGGCAGTGGCGTACCTATGGAAGAGACAAGTTAGTGTCGGGCCCGGAAGCCGTCTCAGAGCGAAGTTTCTTTGGGCTCGACAAGCCGTCTCATAGAGAAGTTTTGTTATTGGGCTCGACAAGCCGTCTCAGAGAGAAGTTTGATTGTTGGGCTCGACAAGCCGTCTCGGAGAGAAGTGTTGTTGTTGGGCTCGACAAGCCGTCTAGGAGAAGAGTTGTTGTTGGGCTCGACAAGCCGTCTCGGAGAGAAGAGTTGTTGTTGGGCTCGACAAGTCGTCTAGGAGAAAGTACTGTTGTTGGGCTCGACAAGCCGTCTAGGAGAAGAGTGGGAGGGGAGGGGAGGAGAGGGGAACTACGGGAAAACTAACTACAATGTATCGAAGTGAACCGGACCGAATGACCCGGTCCAACCAAAAGACTTCGCTGCTGAATGCTGGATGTGTGCTACAGAGTAGGCTTACCTCACCCGATCGCTGTCGGCTACTAAGTGATTTTTCCAGCGGCTCGTCTTTTATAGCGAGCTGGCGGGTTTCAGAATACCTGCCCCTCTTTTTGGCGTTAGCCCCTTTCTGGCGTGTGCCTAACGCCTTCTCTGGTGTTTCGATTGGCATTAGCCCATTTCTGCCGTGTGACTAACGCCTTTCTTCAGCGCGATGGCGCGCGCGCGTTTTTAAATTCAAATGTTCGTTTTTGTGTGCTTCTTCTTTATTTCTTTTGTTGTTTCTTTTCCTCTATTCCCGGTTCTACGTTATTTTGACTTCATTGTATCTCTTATTTTATTGACTTCATTGTGTTTCTCTTATGTGCTAGTGTGTGTATCTTATTTTATTCAATATTTCTTATATATATGTGCGCGGCACGCGTCACAAAACTTCGAGAAGTTTCTAAGCAAAGCCACGAGAACTTGGCAGAGCAAAAATCGAGAGTTCCGGAAAGGACGTGGAGTGAGACTGACGTGGATCTTTGCTAAAAACACGGAGCTGGCGAGTGCCACACCACATGGAGCAAGTTAGTGGAGATTAGTAAAAAAAACGTGTAGTGAGACGGACGTGGATTTGTGCACTCTGGCGAGTGCCACTCCAAATGGAGAAAACAAAAATCCCAGCACGCGGAAAAGTGAGACGATCGAAAGATGCCCGGCAGGCCGCACGGCTAATCTAAGAGGAAGGAGGAACTTGGAAACACAGCCGTCGAGTGACGGCTGATGAAGCAGGTAGAGCGGATCGAATACATCGAGGGACTTGTGCCGGCCCAGGACCAGCGGCGGAGCACCCAGCAGACAGGCGTGTGCCTGTGTGTGCGGAGTGAGACGGGTGAGTGTGGCAAGTGAAACCGCAACGAGTGGCCAGCAGGGTGATTCGGCCAAGATGGCCAAGTGCATATAAAAATCTCGGCGGGACTCGATGCGGTATCGCCGTAGAGTAGATTTAACCTCAAACTTTGCCCTGATCCAAATTTGAACCTGGCACAAAACCTAACCTCGAACTCTAACCAATGAAAACGTGTCTCAGAGGAAAATGTGTATGAAAACCCTAGAAATAAGCGCAGTGCATTTACACCGAGAAAAACTACAATAAAAATAAATACGCTGAGAAAAATAAATGAAAAAAAAAAAATACAAAAATATTTAAAAAATCAAGATTAATTAAATTCTATTTACCGCCCGACTAAAATACCACCCATATCACGATGAATCAATAGTTTTACATCCAGAAAACTTGTACGGGGCCCGGCTCAGCCGGCCGCATAACTTGGGCCGACAGCGAGTGCTGACTGCAGAACTTGCCATCCAGGGTGACGACCTTCTCGGCGAGTGCCGGTTGGGATTCCGCCTGTCAGATGCATAGTTCCTAACGGGAAGAAAACGTCCCGTAATCGATCCCTCTCTCTCGGATTCCCCTTCGCTATTTTGCTAATATCAAAAATAAAGTTTATCCTGCTTGGTAACCCGGTGGCTGACAACCTCCATCTCACGTCAGCCCATCGTTCATCGAAGACCCATTGTCCTATCTTTATTAATTTTTTGTAAAGAGATCCTGGCGCGACTGAGCTTCACCCCAGCCTAAGAACTACTTCACAGATGGCGCCCGAGCAGGGACATGGGGCTTACGAATTTTAGATGAAATATATATGGCCTAAAGACCCATTTAGTTGCCTTGAGATAGGAAATTTTTTGGTTCAGCCATACAAAAAGCTATTTTTTCCAAGTTAGTACGAAAGGAGATTTATATATCGAGGGACGTGAGAAACCAAATCGAGAATCCAAGAATATATATATATATGTGCGCGACGAATCGCACGTGTATAACCTAGAAGACCACCAACTTAGACATTTAAGAGAGAGACATATATTCGGGAGAACTTTTCCAAATAAAAGTATACCCATTTCTGCGGGAGAACCTGTACTAAATTATACCCAGAACGAGGCGGAGAACTTTGTATCAGGTATACCCAAGCATAGCCATAAGCACGTGGCACATTCGGGAGAATTTCTACTAAAGTATACCCAAAACGAGGCGGAGAACTTTGTAGCAAGTAGACCCAAACAAACATATATTTAAGCGAGACACGCATACGGGAGAACTTTTTCAAGTATACCCACGCACGGAGAATATACACATAAGCAAAGCATGAACATAACCTAAAACACGAGGTTACCCGAGAGAAGGATCACGTGGTCAGCATACCGCGTGAGCCACACATACAAGTATAAGCCAGTAAGCATGGTAAAGAGAGAGAGAGGAAGGGTCCTCTATAGGTGAACCAAATCAGGTCGTGAAATTTTAAAAGCATGAGGCAGGGCGAAGCTAAACTTTACTCCCCACAGCGCAGCCATCTTGTTTCACTCTCATCGTCGTTTCTCTCACACACATAGCAATCGACCACGAGTACAGTCAACGGAATCATATTCGAGAGTTCTAACACAATCGCCGCCGAGTCAACACGTTTCTATTGATCTGAGTTTTCGCAACCAACTTCGAGCAAATTTAAATCCTCGTTTCACGCATTATTTCGGTTTCCATCGTTTCGTTTGTGCATTTACTAACCCGCCGCAAATAAACATTTAAATTTTTCTTTCGCTGTCGAATTTCTTTCGCTTCTTTTGACCCTCACTGCACATTTGTCTCCGCCGTATCGAAAATCTTTCTTATTCTTCGCTGATATTACTTTTCACAAACATGGGTGCACGTTGGATTTCGTATCTCCGCAAACCGGGAAAAAGAGGAAATGCGAAGACGGTTGGCCGCATTTAATAATCGCGAAGATCATGTATTGGACATTGCAGAGCGACTACAGGAATGTGAAGGCGAGATTTTGGGCGCGCTCAACGAGAGGACGCAACGGACACCGAGTCCGCACCCACTAGGTCCCACAAGGCTTCAAGTTCCGGCACTTGGAGACAGCAGCCCGGCCAGACAGGATATTTTTCCCAGGAAACCGGAGATGACAGCAGCAACTCTGGCAGAAAAGTTACGGAATTAGGGAATAACTTTTTATGGAACAACGGACCCGATCACGTTTATCCAGCATCTCGAGGAACGAGCTACCGCGGACGAAGTCAACGTGGAAAGGATGCCCCAGGCCATCCCTGGACTCTTGACGGATACGGCCGAACACTGGTTTAGAACAAGCCAGCTACTGGGAGAATCGTGGACGAATTTTAAGAAGGCATTTTTGGACTTTTTCCTGCCACCGAGATATTTTCAACGACTCGAGGATGAGATCCGCACGAGATACCAGCGACAAGGGGAGACATTTAAGCAATATCTCGTAAGCATTCGCTTACGAGTTCACGAGTTCACGACTCTGGAGCAAATAACCACCTTAGCAGTGAACTATGAAGTCACACGGGATCGAGACACAGCCACCGCCGAGAAGAAATGGCCACGAAAGGTCATATCCAGCAGCATCACCGATGAATCGCCATAACGATGGGCGAGCACCTGGACGAGCACCAGCTGCTGCGGTCGCAGAATTTGTTCCTAGGGTAGGGAACGTGGCCATGGTTCCAAATTTTAGATTTGCTTGCAGGAATTGTGCGCAAGAGGGGTATTGTCAACACGAGTGCAATTCCAGAGTTCTTTTCTGTTGGGAGTGTGGTAGCTGAGGAGTACGAACTGGTGGATGCTGCCGTCGCATTCGCCCGGGAAACGAGAGGAGTCTTCGCCCACTCGGGGAGTGGCCGGAGACTACAAGGAGGAATCCCCGGAATTAGAAGGAGTATTACAAGTTGTAGCCAACAGAATCATCGCCAAGGTATAGATCGAGAGACGGGTATTTAGGGCAATCATTAGGACACCATCAAAACAGCAGTACCAGATCCAGCGATCATTGAACCAGAGCGCAGGATGCCAGCTGCGCCGACCAGTAGTACTTAGGGCCTCGAGACGAAACAGCCGTGCGGAATAATCCATTTCGACGGGATGAGGATGCGAGTGCAACTCAGTCAGTGGAAGGATCGCGGGTGCCTCCCCAGCCAAACCAGAGTACTCACCTGACGCTGGAGGAGCCATCGCTGTCATCAAGGAGACCACAGAGCATGGCACAGTAGAACCATGGGTTGACAAATTTCTACAGGAGGAATTGGCCAAATTCGAAGGATTGCCCGGAGTGTCACATATCGCCGAGCAATCAATCACAATGCGGGATGACAAGCCATTTAAACAGAGGTATTTTCCCAAGAATCCCGCGATGTAGCGGATTATTGATGAGCAAATCGACGAACTATTGCGCAACGACTGCATAGAGCCTTCGCGAAGCCCCCACAGCGCGCCTATTGTGCTATTGTGGGCAAGAACCTGGAGAGATGAGGTTATGTTTTAATTTTCGGAAATTGAATGCCCACTGATCCCGACAAGATTTCGGCAGTACGGCAACTCAGTCCGCCCACAACGTGCAGAGAGCTAAGAAGATGTCTTGGTATCGCGTCATGGTACAGGAGGTTTGTACCCAACTTCGCCAGCATCGTACAACCCATGTCTCTATTGCTGAAGAAGGGAAGGAAATGGCAATGGCAGCAAGAGCAGCAACATGCATTTGAAGAATTGAAAAGGAATCTTACGGAGGCACCTGTGCTCGCCTGCCCCGATTTCAGCGAAAAATTTGTCCTGCAAACCGACGCCAGCGACATAGGTATGGGAGCCGTGTTAACTCAGAAGATCCAGGGAGAAGAACGCTTCATCGCATTCGTAAGCCGACGACTCATTGCAGCTGAAGAGAACTATTCAGCTACCGAGAAGGAGTGTCTGGCTATTATCTGGGCCATAAGGAAGCTTGGGTGCTACTTGGAAGGATATCGATTTGAGGTGATAACGGACCATCTTGCTTTGAAGTGGCTCAACTCAATCGATAATCCCACCGATCGAATCGCGCGCTGGGCGCTAGAACTGCAGCAGTACCAGTTTGACGTCACATACCGACGAGAAAGCCAAAACATTGTGGCAGACGCGCTGTCACGACAGCCTCTGGAGGTACTACAGATGATTCAGGAGGATCAACCCAGTTGTACTTGGTATCAGCGGATGCGGAAACTCGTTCAGGACAAGCCTGAAGATTTCCCGGACTACGTGTACGAGAATCAGCAGTTATATCGGCATATTGGATCCCGACCCGACGGTGAAGACTCCGTGTCATGGAAACTGTGTGTGGCCAAGGAACACCGGCAGCGAGTGCTGTCGGAATGTCATGACCAGCCCACGGCAGGACATCTCGGCATCAGGAAAACGACCACCCGGGTCGCCCAGAGGTATTATTGTTCGCAAGTGCAACACTTGTCAACGGTTTAAGGTAAGCCAAAATAAGCCAGCGGGTAAGATGTTTACCAGGCAGATCAGTGAGCCATTTGACACTGTCTGCGCCGATTTAATTGGACCCCTTCCGCGGTCTAAGTGCGGGAACAGCATGCTCCCGCCTTTTCGAAATGGGTTGAACTGGTCCCCTTAAGAAAAGCAACATCGGCGCATCTGGAAAAATCCTTTCGCGAGAGAATTTTGAATCATTTTGGGATTCCACGCACCTTCGTCTGTGACAACGGGACTCAATTTACGAGTCGGTCCTTCAAAACTTTCTGCAAACAAGCGGGATTGGAGATCCAGCATACGACACCCTATACACCGCAGCAGAACCCGACAGAGAGGGCCAATCGCACCATTAAAACTATGGTCGCTCAGTGGGACGAACTCCTCCCCGAGTTAAACCTGGCTTCAGCCCGACGTTCATCATTCAAGGCCGACAACCAAGACTCCCAGGAGCCTTGTACGATGAAGTCACCCCGGGGCCAAGCCATGTTCCGAGTTCGCCTGTGGCGAAAGCGAAATTGCTGCGAGATATTTTCAAGGTGGTCCAGGAGAACACCCAGCGCTCTTCGCTGGAGCAGAGGAAGCACTATGATCTGCGACGACGCGAATTCGTGAAGCAGCATCACTTGTCAAAGGCGGCGGATAACTTTGCCGCAAAGCTAGTGCCTAAGTATGCAACACGCGCAGAGTAAGCATCGCAGAACGGCATCGCTCGGAGACCTGAAAGAAGCAGTCAACGATCCAGAAACGCAGAATCTGGTACCCGGAAGGCCGGAGAACCCAGAAAATGTCAAGAGGACATAGAACGTTTAGTCGTCGAGTGACGCTAAACTCAAGGAAGCCCGCACCAAGGCGGCTCAGCAACGAGAAGCCCGCAGCAAGGCGGCACAGCAACGAGAAGCCCGCAGCAAGGCAGCACAGCAACGAGAAGCCCGCACCAAGGCGGCACAGCACAAGAAAGCCCGCACCAAGACGGCACAGCAACGAGAAGCCCGCATTAAGGCGGCACAGCAGCAAAAAAAACCAAGCCACAAGAGCATTTAGCAGTCGAGTGACGCTAGATCCGGGCCTAGGCAAGAGCCAGAACACTGTGACAGGAGCCAAGTTTGAGTCAGTGGGGGCCACTTGCTGGATCGTGTGCCTTCCCAACGTCCCCACTCCCCTAAGGGGGAAACTCAATGCTCCCAGTGCCTGTATTCCTTAACTCCCACTACACTAACAACTAACTACGAATCAAAAACCGTTAGGTAGCCTTTTAACCAAATAAAGTCTAATAAAACTTTGTTTCCCCACAGCTATGGCGTCAGACGACACCCCCGACTGGAGGAGGCCATCGAGCCGTGTCCAGGAACCTTGGACGATGACGGATCCAATCGGGCGCAGACCCCATAGCGCCACCGAGGCCACCAGCAGCCTCTGAGCCGCCTGCGAGGCCACCAGCAGCCTCTGAGCCGCCATCGAGGCCATACGCCGCCTCCAGGCCGCCACCCAAGCCGCCAACCGCAAGGATGATGCGGAGCGGAGATCTGCCCGGAAATTTTTATTCCACGCCGGAGACGTGGAATTCCGCGTCCAGGTTATTAAAAGTAACAGGATAACGCTTTCGTTGCGCCCCCCGAAGAAAGAGGGGAATGTGAGGAACCTGCCGGCTCCCCACAAATTAATATATAATAAATAATAATATAGAGAATAATAATATAAGCCATGTAAATAATAGGAAATAATAATGTAAATAGTAATATAAATAATAGAAGATAATTATGTAAACAATAGAAAATAGCCATGTAAATAATAATGTAAACCATAGCAGCTGATAATAATAGATTTAGCTAAATATAAATAGATTTAAGGCTTTGCAAAGCCCTATACATAAATAAGCTTTCGCAAGCTTCTGAGTTAGACGCGTTTTACATCGCTCTCCCTTCATTTAAAGTTTTCTTAGCGAAATTATTTTCTTTAAAGCCTAAATTTTTGGCAAGTGATCAGTGTTTACATGACCCTTATCATTCAACAACATCTGGATCATTTTAAATAAAGACAGTGACTTTAGTCTCGTAAAACAAATTATGTTTTACCTTTTTATCAACTAGCTTTCCCTTTCTCTTCTTGTGCATCGCGATTACCGCTTATCTCTGCATCGCGTTGGTGTTGTTGTTGGCGCAAGTGATCTGCACACGCTGAACAATCACACAAACTCACAACTTCTTGGCGCTTAATAAAAGCTCTTTTTTTTGCGCCTTTTGATTTTTGTTTTGATCGCTTTCTTTGCCGCGGAATTATAGATATTCTTTTCATTTTATTTAATTTCGTGTGTTTTATAATTTCTATTAATTGTTCACGTAAATTATGGCTACCTGCTGTGCTGACAATTGTCCCAACAGTCGCAAATTCACTGCTAAGCAGGTCTTTGTTAGCTGTTGGCTATGTGAAAACATTGCACACGTCGGTTGCGCCGGTTTTGGGCAATACGGCGGGCGTATTGCTGATCGCATACGTGAGCATAGTGGATTGGACTGGACGTGCCCGAGCTGCCTGCATATTAAATCCGATATGAGGATTTTTATGAGGCAAACTCACCTGGAGTTTCAGTCGCTGGCGGCCGGTTTCAAGGAATTGTCAAACCGTTTCCAGAAGGCGGAACATCACTTCAAATCACTACAACTGTTAAGTGACCCGGAAAACAAACCAAGGAGTGACCTTCTGCCTTCTGCCCATTTCAGACCCTGCGAGCACTCCTCTTATGCAGTTCACCCCTCGACATAAATCTACGGATTACGCCGTGGCCGTGGACGACGGCTCTGATGACGAAGTTGCACTAGCCACCAGATCTGGTCCGGATGATTTTAACGTGCCCCCGGCTTTGCAGCTTATAAACATCGACCAGGCATCCACGTCTCATGCCGCTGCCTCTAACGACGCTCATTTGGCCTCAGACGCTCCTCCGGTGGTAATCGCTCCCGCGGCGGTTCCTCTGACGGTGGTACCTCCGGCGGTCATCATTTCTGCGCCGCCTATCACCCGCACTGGACCCCAATCTTCACGTATTTCTGGAGTTGCACAAAGGAGTCCGGCACCACTAGCTGGTGTTGCCCCCAAAAAATTTGCCTTTGTTTCCTGCCTTAATCCAGGTGCTTCCGAACATGATGTTAAAACCCATTTGAGCAACAAATTGAATATTTCTAGCACTGAATTTACCGTCTCAAAATTCAATTTTAAGCAAAGACGTGAAATATCTTCGTTTAATATTGGACTTTCCGACGCATTACTGGCTAGGGTTCTTGACACTTCAGTTTGGCCTGAACATGCCATAGTTCACGAATTCGTTCATAAAAGTAATCCTCGGGCTCGTGGGCCTTCGACTCCCTCAACTAGTGCTCCAAAAAACTGATTGATTCATTTCTCCTTCACTATCAGAATGTTCGCAGTTTATTAGGCAAACTTAGTAAACTTCACGTTAATAGTGCCTCCTTCGATGCCAATGTTATTGCCTTTACCGAAACTTGGCTCAACTTGTCCGTCTCTGATAGCGAATTATTTGCTAGTAACTACGTCGTCTATAGATGTGATCGCCAACTTCGAAGCGGCGGCGGTGTTCTTATCGCAGTTAAGTCCGATTTAACTTCCGAATTGGTTCCGATAACTGACACAGATTGCAATTTGGAGTTTGTTGCGGTTCGCATTCAAGTTCATGACTACTTTGTTTATGTCTCATGCTCGTACATCCCACCCCGGTCTGACACGAACATTTACTTACAGCATGTCTCATTAATTCTGAACATTCATTCTTCTCTTGGTGCTAACGATCACCTTATTCTTATGGGAGATTTCAACCTTCCGTCCATATCTTGGATGCCCTCCCCTGACTCGAATGTTCTTATTCCCACTGCGCCCCATGATTTTGTTCACGGCCTTATTGACCTTTCATTGGGACAAATAAATCATGTAAGGAACTGTTGTAGTGGCGCTTGGGTATGCAATAAATGACCCTTAGCCTAAAAGCCCACACAGAACGTTAAATTATGTTTTGATCGGCGAACAGCATAAATGTTCCCCGAATTTTTGTAGCATGCTTTTGGCATAGCATAATGCTTCCAGTAGCTATGCTCAGGAGATATCGGGAAGATCTAGGGTCGCTCTCGATAATGGAAAGGGCTAATGTCAAAAAGACACGAGCTCCAAGTTTCCGCCACGAGCTTAGCTATATCCGCCCGAAGCCAGGTCCATTCTTTTC
>VNJR01008446.1:0-31433 GCA_008042585.1 Drosophila punjabiensis | reverse complement strand
ATAAAAAAAGGGTTAGAAAACGAAAACACAAGAATAATCTTTTGTGTGTATCCGTGTGTTAACTTGAGACTTGTTTGTGTTAGTATATGTGTGGGCGTCACAAGACGCGGTCAATTGTGTTTCTTTCTTCAAGAAAATTTGTTTCTTCTCCGGATTAAAAAACAAAATACAAAACAAACAAGTAGACACACGGATACGCACAAAAAAATACAAATACATACCTTTTTCTTCTTTCGTTTAAAATTCACTTTCACTTTGACACGATGACGTCGCAGAACTATCGGTGCAGCCTTTCGTTGCAATTTGGTGTGACCAACTTATGTTTACACAATTTGCGTAACCGCGATTGCCAAAATGTATGCAACTTTTATATTTTATTAAAAATAAGTTAGTTATTATCATAACATATTATCATTCTCTTACATTAAATTTGTTAAAATACATTTTACCTAAATAAAATAGACACAAAATATACTTTATGTCTTTGCCGATTTTATTCAAAGTTTTTTAAATAAGTTAAAAAGCAAATCTTAAGATACATGTGAAGAATTAAACTGTTTTATCAGCGCGTGTCGCATTAAAAAAAAAAAAATTCCTAAAGGGAAATATCGCACTGGGCAAACGGCACTGAATTCTTTCTTTACCGGAGCAGCGGTCGATTCAGGTACCTGAATCGCTCGCTTGCCGCCTTAATAAACCGAGCATCATACAAAAAGCCATCTCCGTTCAAAGCTGTTTTCTATCCTGAATCGTTCAGCGCATGAAGCAAAGTCCGACTGGGATCCCCCTGGATGCCTCTCCCCCTCCCCCCTCCCCCCCTGCCACGCATGGTGATGTGGTGATGATGCTGGCGTTGAAGTAGAAGTAGATGTTGAGTGAAATAATAAAAAAAAAAACACGAAAATGAAAGAAAATAAAAGCAAAACGAAAATAAAATGGAAAACTCGTTTCACGTATTTTTCCCCAATTTTCCGCATTTTATGCTCATTAATTACATTTTCATTTCAATTTCTGCATTTACATAACCATTTCATTTCAGTTTTGTGTGAGCTACACTTGAAATAATACTTTTTTTTTACCACAAATTTGAGTTTATTGTTTAAAAAGAGATAACTAATTAATATGAAAGCTATAGAAAATTAGGAAAATATAGCTGAAAACTACTCAAAAGTACCAATATTTTGTAGAAATGAAAAAGAAATCTGTATGCTCTGATTTTTCCCGAGGAAATCCCTATATTTTCTCTATGTGCACTGTCCATCTGTCCGCTCAGATACATTTCGGCGCGTTGGCTTTTTTTTATGTGTGTGCTGAACTGGCTCAAAGCCTCGAAATTCCTCGGCCAGTTGACGGAAGTTGAATTGCAAATGAAATTGTGCCCAGTTCAGATGCCAGATACAAGATACGCGCACACACACACACACACACACAACCTGAAGTTTGACTCCGGCTTTAAGGTTGAAATGCATTCCCCAAAATCGCTGGCAATCAAACGAGAAGCGTGAAGAAAATACCTCAACGATACCGATAGCGACAGTGACAAAAACAAGAAGATATATATATATATATATATATATATATAAATATATATACAAAATACGATCATTACAAAAGCTTTAAATGCATACAAAATGAGCGTTTTGTCTCGAAGCTGTTATTTATTTTAGCTCCTCGCTTCCCTTCCCCCTCCCTTGGCAGGCATATAAATTGTTTGCCAGTCTGAAAATGGAATTGTTCACAATTTAGCAGAATTATATGGCAGTCAAGGTATAGGATGGCAGACTTCTGGGGAAAATATTGAATATAACTCTGAGGCTGAGAGCCGTGACACACTGCTTTCAAATGGAAGTAAGTTATATATCGATCGGTTTGGATAATAAAGAAAAGCTTTTAATTTTTTCTTTTAAGGTATCAGGTTAATTTGCACATCAAAGGGAGATTTATAGTGGCATTTGAGAAGTGTTTGATAATATATAAGATTAACATATGAAATTTCTAAAGCATTTTTTTAGGGAAAATTAAAAATCAAGTTGATAGTTTTTATATTAATATACATTTTATGTCTGTTTTGATATTATTTTTTTAAGTGTTATTCTGCTAAATTTGAACTTACATACACATTTATTTGTGTATTATATTATTAAATATAGTATATTTCTTATAGGTTATAGAGGTTATTTATTTATTTTATAGTTCGTAAACTAATTAACATCATATCTTCTTGTGTCATAAAGATATGAAAATTCTTTTCCTATTACTAACTGAATAAATCACTTTTTTTTATAGTTAGTTCATAGTTAATAGTTTAATAATATGAAGAGAAATATACTAAAATTGTGGTATAATAACACTTTTACTATTAAATATTATTATACCACAATTTTATTCTATTTCTCTTACTGTTATTAACTTTATTGAGGCTATTTTGTATATCATTAAATAGATTAAATATTTTCTAATTTTAATAAAATTTATAGCTAGTAAACTAATAAAGATCACATATTCTTATATCATAAGTTTTTGGTAATACTTGTCCTATTACTTAATTCTTATTTTATTCCTGCACAATTTTTTCATTAAACTTTCCTTATTATAGCATATTTTTCTCATAAAACTCTTTCTAATTTAAACAGTTTTAATATTGTTTTTTAATATTATTGAATAGAGTAGGTATCTCTTGTGTTATTTTGCAATATTATTTAATAGAGCATTCCTTGTGTCGCTAATCCCCGACCTTTGTTTGGATTTCAGATCGCTTTGTTTACCATTTTCCCCCCAATGGGCTCTCCTCACTCATTAACAAAATGTGAGACAAGAGCCGGTCCAAACAACACACAACAGTTTGGATTTGGAGGAAATATTCGAGGCATGAAATATCAATATCAATAACACTAGCCGGTTAACGAGGCTGTCGATCGGGGCGATCTCATGGGTTTATCAATATATATATATATATATTTTTTGTATATATTTCTGCTGCTTCTCCGATTTGGTAATTTATTGAATTTGTGTTAAGGTTAAATAGCAGCGTGAAATTGAAATGAATTGTGTGATATTAAGTCAAATGATAGTCGTTTGAGATGCGGATAAAGTGGAGGGAGGAAATGACAGGGAATCTCATGCGACAATCTTCTCTTCTCTCGAGAGCGGGAATGGGAGCGGGAACGGGAGCGTGTCGTCTTTATCGCTCGGCCTCGTTCTGGCCTCTGGGCCCCCGGCTCTGCCGATAAACCCGAGCCCGGCTCTAAATTGAATGATAAGCACGCCTCAGTTGGGGCTGTCAGACGAAGACCAAGACCCAGAATCCGGAATCTCTGGCGATGATCGGTCTTAATGATGGTCGACGATGGGCAATGGGCAATGGGCTTCCAGGCTCAATTGGGGCCGAAGGTGATTTTGTCGCCAAGGCGAATTCGATTGAATATTGTGGCCACTCAATTGATTCACTCCATAAATCAATTGATATGGTCTACACAGAGAGAAAATAAGACAAGAAAAGGGCATGGTTTTATATAAAAATAATATTTTAAAAGAACTTTTTGTGGTAATAATTAAAGAAAACTAAAACAAACTGTTTGTTACTTGTGTTTAAATTAAAAAATTACCAAAAATAAAAGGTATTTACCCCTCTAAATGTTTACCTTATATAAAAATCAATCATTTTGTAACATTTTCAGTGTATTTTTGAGTGTGGCACTTGTCAATTGAAATGCATGTGGGTCAGTTGCAGCTGCCATGGCGACGGCAATGGTTCCAATCAGCGAACAACAAGTGTCCCTTTAATCAATCTGCACAATTGCACTGGCGTCACAGCAATCGAAATGCGATATGCTGTCCAGAGGCTATCTGGCAGATACTGTATCTGCATCTGCATCAGTATCTCTATCTGTAGCTGTATCTATCTGCCGACAAGGCAAATCGCATTGACCAAGGTCAGTGGCGGAGTGGTTAGACCAGATCCAGATACGCACTTCAATATATTCAGGCTATATCCATTCGGTAGCTCTCACTTTCCGCAACAGAATGCCAGAAAACAGAGTCTAAGAATCTACTTAAACCAACTGACAAACTATATATATATATATTTATGTAGCTAACCAACTATCCAGCGAGCAAACAGAGCTGCCAACAAACAACAGGCAGCAACTGGCAAACAAACATCCAACCGAAGGAGACACAAGGCGATGACGACAGTCATCGTCCAGGACAGCGACAGCGACAGCGACGCCGACGCAGACCGCCAACGATATCAGCAGCCGTAGGCAAACATAACGCACCAACCCGAAAAAAAGAGAGAAATAATAATAAGAGACGAGAAATAGGGCTTTGCTACAGTGCTACGACTTTGTGGTACCCAATACTTAATAGTTTGATCCATAAAAAGCAAGGAAATATCATTAATATCGAAAAATGTTATCGAATGTTATCTAAAATATTTAAAAATTTTTTGTAAGCTTCAAATTAAGCCTTCATGATGTGATATATACAGTGATCAGCCCTTATTTCTATAAGCAAAATAGTTTAAAACATAAATACGAATAATAAATTAAATATTCCCAAGGAAATGTTATCGATAACAAGCTAAGTTTTGCGATATTATTATAAATAATTAAAAATTATCGATATATCAGTATAAAATTTATATGTTCATTTTTCCTGACACATATTCATCGAAAAAATTTATCGAATGTTATCAAAAATATTTATAAATTTATTTTATTTAAAAATTCAGACTTTATTTCTATAAGCAAAATAGTTTAAATGAACAATAACACTAAACAATAAATTAAATATTCCCAAGAAAAAGTGATCGATAACAAGCTAAGTTTTGCAATATTATAAAAAATAACTCAAAAAATATCGATATACTTATCAGTATAAAATTTAAATATATTCAATTATCCTGATACAAGTTCTAAAACAGACAAGAAATCTTATTCTGATAGTTAAAATTGTCAAAAAATTGGTCTTATAATTATTGCCTATCGATATTTTCGATATATATTCAAATATAAAGCTATCAGCCACTTTAAGCTCGTTTTGTAGCCCAATTTTCTTACTAAATAATTGTGCTGCTTAAAGACCGATCCACTTTTAAGATCACTGGGTATGGAGAGGAGCTCAAGGAGGAAACATTTGCGTGTTGCAGCGCATGGCAACCGAGCAGCGAGGAAGAAGTGGCACCAACTTGCTGAAATCTTGAGGCAGCCGCGGAAGGAGGCGACTCTGGATGAGGGACAGCAGAAGAGGATGGACGGATGGGACGAATGTGGATGCCTTGTTTATGAATACGCGGGCATTGTCTGAATGCGATGCAGACATGCCACGACCAGGAAGAGGTGGAGCAGAGGCGATGGAGAGTGGAATTGGCTGGCCAAAAAAAAGAGGAAAAAAATAAATAAAAACAACAACTCAAAACAGCAAATATAGATACATTGCCGGGCACAGAATACAGATACAGATGCAGCTACAGATACAGAGATAGAGCTACAGATACTAGCAGATACAGATACAGATACAGCTTTAGGCATCCAGAGGCCGAGTGTTTGGAAACTAAACAAGAAAATATTGACAAATAGATTAAAACTTATTAAGGGAGCTACAGAGGCTGGGAATGCTGGCGCAAAAAACAAAAAAAAAGTGAGATGAGGGATAGAAGATGGAAAGCTGGAAAAAATGTGGCATGTAGCATGTAGCCATGTAGCCATTCAGCATGCGGCATGTCGCGTGGGGTGACATGTTGCCCTCTAGGCCGATCTGCTGTCTGCCACAACACGTGCAGGCAACAGGCAACAGGCTAAAGCAACATATACTAGGCCCACAATATAGCTACACTGGCAAAAAATTAGAGATTTAAATTGATAAATTTCATGCAGCTTGAATCATTAAATAATAAAGACTAAAAATAAACGACGATAAAGTCAAACAAATTTAAAGCATTTTCGTAGTCTTTATTATTTAATGATTCATATTTATATTTTTATTATTTATATTTTATATTATATTTATTTGTATTTCATAAGCCAATTTTGTGACAATTACTGCTTTAAAATAGTGATTATAAAGCTGAATATTAAAGTTAAAATATTCCTTAATAGAACACAAGCAAGTCTGCTTAAAGTCCTTAAAAATATTTTATATATTTTATACATTTTATTTAAGATGATCTCTAAGCTATACATTTTATTAAGGAAGATCTCTAAGCTATACATTTTATTTAAAAAGATCTCTGAACTTTTTATTTTTTTTTTTATTTAAAAGATCTCTTTACTAGCTTTAATGATATTTTTTTCGTTCTGTGTACTGACGTTGCTTTGCCACTTGGTATGGGATTGGGGCAGGTTCAGCGGCGACGCACACTCATTGCCAATATTTGCCATCAAATATGGTCGAAATCTATATTTAGTCGCTGACGATCCACCGATCGATCGATCGATCGCTGAGATCGTCTTCCTCCAGGCTTGGCCTCGAACCCAAAACCGGAGCGAGCTCTGGTAACTGGCTTTCTATTGGAACAGTTGGCCACAGCGGTTATCGTAAACAGCC
Organism: Drosophila punjabiensis; assembly: GCA_008042585.1. Classification (NCBI taxonomy): domain Eukaryota; kingdom Metazoa; phylum Arthropoda; class Insecta; order Diptera; family Drosophilidae; genus Drosophila; species Drosophila punjabiensis. The sequence goes on along the minus strand of VNJR01008446.1, from coordinate 24,887 downwards.
GAAAGCAAAACAAAGCCGAAACAAAAACAAGAGTGCGACTTGGGTAACTATTTTTTTTTCATTTTTTTTTTTTGGTATTTTATTTTTTGGCTGCTGCGCCCACATGGATACGATCGATCCCATAGATCCATCGGTGCAGCGCATTAGTCAAAGCTGACTTTATTTTGGCCCGCGAAACCGATGCGAATAATTGTGATTCGGTTAGACTGTGTGTGGGAGGTGCCAAAGGCCATTCGGAATCCGTCTGAGATCATGCCTTCGGGGGCTAAGGGCTACCGAAAACGGCTAAAGATCACACGACCCAAGATGGTATTTATTTGGGATGCGCGATGATCTTTAAACAGTCAATAAATGATGATCCGAATGATCTAAGCTCACTCGATCAGTGGTCCATGTCTGGCATTATTTAGTCAAGGGATTATCTGTTGAGTTAGATACAGATACATCATCGTCATACCAACGATTTGTGGGAACATACTGATATTTAAATGATGGCCATAAGATAAGCGTCTGAAGCTGAAATATATATATATATATATTTCTGGATTAGCTAGTTCCCATCCCGCAGAGATCATTAGCGGAGTAAACAACCGGCGATCGCTATCGCAGCGGAGACAGCGAGTGACGGGAACAGGCAGGCAGGCAGGCAGGCAGGCACGGCAGGGCGGCGGCACAGGTAACACTACCTGGGGACTGACCAGGCGGAGCAACCCATTGATAAGGCTCACTGGCATAACGTAGTATATTGTGGACGACTATCTAGAGCTAATAAGTACGACAACCGCAAATTGCATGAGAAATTCCATATCGCCGCGCTGAGCGTCGTGCCGATGGGTGCTTCCAAGGGGTGGGGAGAGGTACATAAAGTAGTGAGACACAGGTAATGACGGTAAACATTCTCAGCTATCAGCAATCTGCTGCTGTTACCGCTGCACGCACACAGTAAAAAATTAAGGGGAACTTTTAAATGAATTATAATTATACAATTAGCCTTTTACAATATATATATAAAAAAATTTCCTAAGATCTGACAAATATTCACTGTATATCCTGTAGCGCAAAAAATACTCCAATTTTATGTGTACTTTTCTACGGAATTAAAAAAAAAACTACGAAAAAAATATTTAAAAATAATATATTTTCGCAATTTATTTAAACCAGTAGTTTTGTTTTGTAAAGATTTTCTGTAATAACCAAAGAATATTTAGTTTTCCTATAATTTTCTTTTTATTCCAATAATTTTTCAATATTTTATAAAAAAATACCAATATTTTCGCATTACATTTTGTTTAAATATTTATATATTATACAAACTTTCTATTGAAATGTTGCTTAGATTTCTTCCCTAAAACTGATTACATTTTTTTTAATATAAATATACAAAATTTGTTTTTGAATAAAAATTTAATAAACTTTTTTTTGGCATTTATTAACATCCAATTAACCCATTAAAAATTTAATTCGAATTTCAGTTTGATCCAAATAATCTTTAAAGAAGCTGTAAAACAAAGCTATTATCGAAAACTTACAAAATTATTATTAAATTAATTACAAATTAATTCTGAAATCGTATCAATATTAAGGCTTTGGTACTTGAAATTCCTAACTGATTATTTTTGCAAACTGATGTAAAGAGACATAATGATCAAACAGGTTAGCTAGAAGATAAGTTACAATAAATTCCGAAACAGCTTTATATCTTCGGTCAGATCTTAAAATTTATATAATTACCAAAAAAAATTAACAGAAATAATAATTATATAATAATATTGCAATAAAAAAAATATATATAAGCAAATAAATAAAATTATTATATTATATTATAAGTAAATAAATAAAATTATTAATAATAATTAAGATTGATTTTACAAAACAAAAAAATAATACATAAATCAAAAAATAAAAATAAATAATATTATTATATAATGATTTTACAATACACGAAATTTCGCTCTGTGTAACCATTCCAACCGCAGTGAGGTAATGGTCGCGATTCCAAAGTGGCATCGCTTTTGGTTTCGCTTATGGTTTCATGTTTGGATTTGGGTTTTAGGTTTTCGGTTCTCGGTTTTGGCATGCGATAAGAGAACCTAGAGAGAGTCTAAGCCACATTTTGTGGTCTAAGAGCTAAGGGAAGGGGGCAGCGCGAACAGGAACAGCAACTGATTAGCCATTTTGAGCAATTGGCGGCAATCCACACAAATTATCAAATTTTCTGCTGTTTATCATCATCAGGTGTGCGATAGCAGAGAGTTCGGCGGGGTGCACAGCGAACGGGAGGAAATGACAACCGCGGCAAGAATGCGTACGAAAAGGTGGGTGGGAAGAGAAGGTGGAGAAGGAGAAGGAGCAGGAAAGGCGAATGCGAATGCGAATGCCTCTCCGATTAGCAATCCACTGTCAAAACGCATTGAAAGCGAAAGACGACACAAAAGGGAATGCGGCCCAAAAGGTGCAATGTACTGAGCGTATAAAAGCCAAAGAGAGCCAGTGGAGAGATGCACGCTCAGCACTAAGAGAGTGAGAGAGTTGAGAGAGCAGAACACGGAAAGGAGAGAGCCTGGCACTCGAAGAAAAACAAAGTCCTATCTTTGCGTAGGTGACGAACCATACTCTACCATTCATTTATGCAAAATCGAAAATTCCTTTAGCTTGGTAACGAATCGCACTGCTGTATTTTACTCAAGTGTGAGTACTTTGTTTTTAAACGAATATTTTATTACTTCAAGCTTAATTAGTTTTTTAAAATGTCACAAAATGTTGCCTAAGCTGGAGCAGTAAATCAAGAAAAAACCCAATTTTATATTATACTCTTGCAGAGTATTATAAGATTAGTCATAAGCCAGCAACAAAGTGAAGGAGTCGTTTCCGATCCTATAAATCATATATATTTTTGATCAGCAACCGAGTTGATCTAGCCATGTTTGGGCGAAAAAAATTACACTAAATTTTTCTGAAATTTTATTAAATTAAAATTATGAAATAAATTCAATAATGTTCAATATTTTTTAATTTTAAATTTTGTATGCTGATTTGTTAGCATTAAAATTAAAAAAACTACGACATAAAAGCTTTCGGAGTTGAAATGAATGAATTTTTGGCATAGTTATGATATTTCAAACTTCTATATGTTAGTAATTTTTTTAATATTTTATATTTATATTTATTTCCTTGTAAGGCATTATAATTTTAGTCGGAAGCATGAAACTCAGAACAGAATCGTTTCCGACCCTAAAAATCATACATATTCTTGATCACCATCAACAGCCGAGTCGATCCAGCCAAGTTTGGACGAAAAAAATGTCACTACATTTTTTTCAAAAATTTAAAAAAATCAAAAATTAAAAAATATTAATTAAATTTTTCATATTCCTTCTTTTTTTTTTTGCTATAAGAATTTAATGATTATTCATAAAAAAGATTTGTAATCTTATGAAAAATATTTGCCGTTTGTTTGTATACGTTTATTTGTGTAAATTATTATAAATACATGTTTTGCATGTGAATTTTCTGTTTATTTATATTACTATTAATCTGAGCTTATTTAAAAAAAAAAGTAAACATTAAAAAAATCGACTTATTTTTTTCTTATTTCATTTTTCTTATAAATTTCTGTCAAGCACAAGAGCTTTTTCTTTGAGTGCAGAGAGGAGAGGAGTCATGTAAAGTTGTGGGCGCGACGACGTTCGCGTTGTCAATATCTCGATTTTGCCGGTAAAGCAAAGGGACCGCGCGCAAAAATAAAAGACAACAAAAAACAACAAAAATAAAATGAGAAAAAAATAAAATAAAATAAGTTTGCGCTCGTTGAACTTGAACTTGCCACAAAGGGTGAGCCAGCGCCATGGGGATGGGTAGGAGGGTCAGGAGGAAAAGGAGAAAAGGAGGATGAGCAGGCTTAAGTGAAATTACTACTGTCCAATGTCCACTCCAGAGAACTCCCCAGAGAACTCCCAGGGAACGCTGATTCTTCTCCTGCTTCTGCTTCTGTTGCTTCCCCAATCGAAATCGCGATCACGATCACTCACTCGCACTTCACTTTTCGCACTTTACTTATTTTTCGCTTCTCACTTGGCGCACAGCAGCTCCCCGGCACTGCTGCCGCCGTTCTTGTTGTTATTAAACAATTAAAAATAAATAATAATGGAGTGCAAAAAAAAAATTATATATATAGGAGGGCACGAAAAAAAAGGCCGAGTTAAGGAACAGAAGTGTGTTTAATTGAGCGCGACACGCAGCGATCTTGTGCGACACATTTGCAACGGCGGCTGCGACTACGACTACGACTACGTCTACGAAAAGCTAATGACGGCTTTTCGGTTTTGGTTTTCGGTTTCGGTTTCGGTTTCAGTTGCGTTACGTTACGTTACAGTTCCCCCGACGATCGTCCGATCCGAGTGCCGACTGTGGCCGAGTGCGAACTCGAACTGAAGCCGTCGCCGTCGACGAAGTGCCGATGCCAAGCAGCAGCAGCAGCAGCAGCAGCAACTACACTGTGCGATAATAACAGCAGCAGCAGCAGAAGCAGCAGCAGCAACAACAACAACAAAGGCCGGAGCGCGAAAAGAAACATTACGGGATGAGGAAGAGCGAATCGAACGCGTGCACTGTGGCCAAAGAGTTGTGGAAATATTCTAATATCTCCTTCTCGTTGAGTCAAAAAAGAAGTGTGTGCCAGAAAAAGCACTTGGGAATTTTAAGCAGAAACCTTAGCCTTTAAAGAGATCTCCTTTTAAGGGATTCCAGCTTTTTTTTGAAGAAGAAGAAGCACCTGAATTAAAAAAAAAGGATTTAGATTTGGGAATTGGGGATTTGGGAATTTCTTAAGGTTCTGTTTTATTTTTTAAGAACTCTGTAAGAAAATTCATAATACAGAAATTATTATTATTATTATTGACATATAAAAGTTCTGTATTCGTACCCTCTCAATGTATTTTAAATTTAAACATGGAAATTTCTTTAGATCTTGTTTCATTCTAAGAACTCTGTAAAAAAAAATTGTATAATTCGGAAAATATCAAAAATTTATTTATTTATTTTTCGCTCAGTGGTTATTTTAAAGAACTCTGTAAGAAAGTTTTATAATTCGGAATTTACTATTGTTTTTGACAAATAAAAATGCTTTATTTATACCCTCTCAGTGTATTTCAAATTTAAGCTTGGAAATTTCTTTAAATTTTGTTTCTTTTTTAAGAACTCTGTAAGAAAATTAAACAATTCTGAAACTATTAGAAATATATAGATAAATAACAACCCTATATATTTATATGCTTTTAGTATATTTCAAATTTAAACCTGGAAATTTCTTTAGGTCTTGTTTCTTTTATAAAACTTTGTAAGAAAATTCCATAATATATTTATTCCCTCAAATTTAAGCTTGGGAATTTCTTAAGGTTCTGGTTCTTTTTAAGAACTTTTTATTGACAAATAGCAACGCTATATTTATATTCTCCCAGTGTATTATAATATCTGGAAAGCAGTAAAGGGCTGATTCCAACCATATAAATATTATATGTAAATTCTCAATTAGCATCAACAGGCGGGTCGATTTAGTCTTGTACAGATAACTTTTCCCGATTAAAATTAATGCTTCTATAAGTTATTTAGAAAATCCCAGTTGTTTAGTTTCTTATTTTTCTTCTTATTAGTTTTCTAATATTTTTCGTTGGAGAATTTTTAAGGCGACAATAAAAATTATTATCTGATATTAGTACTTAATTATATAAAATTAAATATATAAAGTCGTTTTGGAATAAAACACCTTTTTACTAAACTTCTAAGACTTTTCAATTTCGTAATTACAAAATCAGCACCATAAATATTTTTTTAATAAAATGGAAGCGTGTTTTTCCTTTAAATCCAGAAAGCTCTTCGCATTTGCATAAACAAATTTATTATGTATATGTATCTCTTATTTCTTATTTGCCTTTCAGTATCAAGTTGCACCCAATCAGCAATCAATATACTTTCAGTTCACCGTGAGATCGGCAGCTAAAATATTATTATGAAATATTTTGCTGTAGCTTTGCGAAGGTGACAGAACAAAAAAAAGTGCTTGGGAAAGCGAAAATTAAAGGGAAAATTCGGCTTTACTTTATGTTGCAATATTGTAGACATAGCTGTCTGACCTAATTTTGTAATTTTGGTTGAGTTTTCCGGAAAATTCGGTTACTTGCAAGTGTAAAATGTTGCCCAAGTGGCAATGGGATGCACTGACAGTGGCACTGGCCTGGCCCTTGCTTAGAAAGTTCGTTAGGCGTAATAAACAAGTCACGTCTTAAACCAGATTTGCTTTCATTAAGCCCTTTTCTGGAGTCGGAGACTCGGTCTTTGTTTTCAGTTTTTTTTTTTTTTTGTTTTTAACGCACATTTTTAGTAGGTCAGTACGTCGGGTCACGCCCTCTTCTTCGCCCCCTTTTTGGATCCAATTCAGGGTTGAGTTTAGGGGTCAACGCAGAAAGACACTGTTGACATTGATGAAACCGAAACTGAAACGGTTTTGGGTAGCAGCATTTCGTTGCCATTGACCTGGAATAATCCCTGAAATTAATTAAACATTATGAGGGGAGTGTGCTTATGAACAAAGCTTTAAGGACTCTACTAAGATCTCTTCTTAGTTATTATATTATATTATAAAATATATACAAATTATTACAGTTCCTGAGAATCAAACCCATAGTCCGTCCCAACAGTTCTAATTCTCAAGAGCAAACAAGTCAAGTTAGATATAGTATATCAACATATTCCCTCAAAAACGTTACCTTGATCCGAAAGACTATAAGATACTTGGAAGTATGTACATCGTACTCGTAGTATCTCATTCTGCCCCGACTTGTGTGTTTGCTCCGCTTGAGTTGTCGCTTTGTTTGCTGCCTGAATATTGACCCCTTCCCGATGAAAATCGCTCGACAATTGCCGATTAACGATTACCGATCACACAGACACAGGCGCACGCCCGTTTAATTAAGTATTAGTAGCTTCTGTTTTTTTTTTCCTCCCCATTCTAAGCGTTCCACTTCGGCGTATTCCAGGTTTTCTTGCCACCCTATCCCCCCCCCCCCCTTTTCGATAAAGAATATATATACTATATAGTATGTTGGTAGTGTGCCATTGTATCGTGTCGTCGATCTCATTCGCAAATTATCTTTGTTTGCGAAATCGTAATTGTTTTTGCCATGCTCAATTCAGCAAGAAGCACAACAATAGTAACAAAGAAAGGTACACGGTGAGAAAAGTGGGGAAATAAAGAGGAAATCTTATTAAATATTAAGTTAGAATTCTCAACTGCAAATTTTGTTAAGCTTTTTGCTGTTGATAACTTAAGATTTTTGGTTGGTTTGTGGAATATATCATATTTATTTAGCTAGAAAATGGTGGTATTGGTAAATATAATCATAAATAAATATAATTTATATTAACAAATAAGTAAATAACATAAATATAAGACATAAATGTTGACTTATTGCTCAAAATTGATCCTATTTAAAGTTTTCCCATTAGAATAAAATCCCTACGATTTCGAAATTCCCCTAAAAAAGTCCTCTCCCTGCAAATCAGCTGATTTCAATGTGGAAAAGGGGAATTTCAATATCAAAAATCTTTTAAGGATATTCTTTTCTTATTCTTCTTTCTGTGTAAAGTTATAGCTGTTTCGGAAACCTTCTTTGGTGAAATTTCGATACCAAAATTTACGTATTTTTTTTAAAAAGTGTGTGTTGTTTTTTTTTTGCTGTGCATCAAGAGCACAGAGCAACAACAGCGGCAGCATGTTGCCAAGTGCTTGTTTCTCGCAATTGTTGCTATTATTGTTGTTGTAACCGTTAATGGCTTTTCTGTTTACTTTTTGCTCGTCCCCAAATGCGGGGCGTGTTCTTTGTTTTGTTTATAGTTTTTGTTGTTTTTATTATTATTATTTTGTAGAGCTGCTTAGCTAGATTTTGCCATGTTATTTTTATAATACCTTGACATAGGGTCTTATAAATGTGAACAGAAAAGGCTTAAAATTTTTTTTAATTCCCTGAAAATCGAAAAAAAGTTATGCAAGTTGTAATATTTATAAAAATGGTTATAAAGTCATTATTTTTAAATGTATATTTAAAGATATATTTTGGCATATTTAAGGGGATATTTGGGATATATTTAATTCCCCAAAAATCGAAAAAAGTTAGCAAGTTTAAAAATATATAAAAATAGTTATAAAGACATTATTTTTATATATTTTAGAGATACATTGTGGGATATTTAAGGGTAGTACAATGCTCTTTAAATAGCCAAAAATAGTCATGTTATTTTGTACTTTATTTTAGGATATTTAATTCCCCAAAAATCGAAATAAGTTAGCAAGTTGTACAATATTTAAAAATGGTTATAAAGGCATTATTTTTAAATATATTTTAAAGATACATTTTGGGATATTTAAGGGGATATTTGGGATATATTTAATTCCCCAAAAATCTAAATAAGTTAGCAAGTTTTAAAATATATAAAAATGGTAATAAATTCATTATTTTTAAATATATTTTAAAGATATTTTTTGGGATATTTTGGCATATTTAAGGGGATATTTATGATATTTAATTCCCTAAAAATAGAATTAAGTTAGCAAGTTGTAAAATATATAAGAATGGTTATAAATTCATTATTTTTAAATATATTTTAAAGATATATTTTGGGATATTTTAGGGGTACATTTTAGGGTAATACAATGCTCCTTAAATAGCCAAAAATAGTCATCTTATTTTGTACTTTACCAAACTAAGTAAGTTTTATGGTGATTCAGAAAGGGTATTCAAAGCTCTGGTGTGTCGCAAACACTTGCTTTTTATACACTTTAATACGTTACGTACTTATTTCTGGCCGGTGGCCCAGTAGCAAAGCATTGAACTATTCCGAGTCCGAGAGAGAGTCGGATTCCGATTCTGGGTTGCCGGCTGTGTGGGTTTGCCGTCGTCGCGACTGTCATTAAATAGTTTGCCTTTTGCCTTCCTATTTTTTTTCTTTATTATTACTATTTTCCGCTATTGTTTTTATGTTTTTCCCTCCTCTCCTATTATTTGTACCTTTTTTTGTATTTATTTGTTTTCTCAACAATAAAAGATGGACGAATAACAAATGAAGCACATGAAAGCGAAAACAACAACAAAATGCCGTTCAATTAGCAGGTTTTATGATTACCAAAAGAGCTTGAACTGTAAAGACTTTCAAAAACTAAAGGGTAGCACTTTGGAAAGGGTATAGCTTAGTCGATTCGGTGATCTTTTTTCGAGAAATAATGGCTTGTGACGAATCTTGTAAAAGTAATTTATAGAAGGCACTTTAAGTAGGGTCATTTATAAGCTTTTAATTATGAGTAAATGTCCATTAAAGCCTGAGATTCCAGCTTGAATTTATTATACTTTTTTTTAAAATATTTTTATTATATATTGTAATATTATTTTATATTTTTTATATATTTAAAAGACATTTTTATACCCTTGCAGGGTATTATAATTTCAGTCAGAAGTTTGCAACGCAGTGAAGGAGTCATCTCCGACCCTATAAAGTATATATATTCTTGATCAGCATCAACAGCAGAGTCAATCTAGCCATGTCCGTCTGTCCTTCTGTCTGTCTGTCCGTCTGTCCGTCCGTTTCTACGCAAACTAGTCCCTCAGTTTTGAAGCTATCTGAATGAAACTTTGCAGATAGTCTTCTATATACTCTCACTCGTGCATATGTCGGAACGGGCCAGATCGGACGACTATATCATATAGCTGCCATACAAACGATCCGTAAATTTGTAGAAAAAAAATTATAACTTCACTGTTTTTTAACATATCTTGATCAAATCTTGGTTATGAGCTTTCTATATGGTTTCAGATTTTTAGATTAAATTTTATAAAAATCGGACAACTATATCATATAGCTGCCATACAAATGATCGGTAAACGTGGAGAAAAATTACATTTTACTTTACATGTACAAATGTGAAATAATGTAAAAAAATGTAAAACTGTAAAACTGTAAAAATTGTATGAATATGAAAGTATTTCATATTTTATTATATTGGGATAGATTATAATTAAACAATTGGAATCTGCAAGGGTATACCAATTTCGGCGTGCCGAAGTTAGCTTCCTTTCTTGTTTTGCATGAGTTAATATTTATTATGTTTTTAAAGATTTTTTTTGTTGTTGATAAATTAAAAATATTTAAAAATACTATTAAATATTAAAGAAGATTTAAATGAGTAAATATTTTTGTAGATTTTTAAAAAACGTTTTTTTATAGAAGTTATATTATTTTTAATGCATTTTATAGATTTTTTTATTCTGATAAATTAAATATTTAAAAAATACATCTATTTAAATAAGACATTTTTTTGTATAGATTTTTTTTCTAACATTTTTTTATAGAAGTATAAGCATTTTAGCAAGATATTATCCTAATTTAGTAAAAACCTTAATGAACCTAATAGATTTTTCAAAGAAGTTACTATTTATGTTTACATATTTTATCTAAAAGATTTTTTTCATAGGTTAACAGTTATTATATATTTTGTAGATTATTTTTTAATGAACCAAATAGGTAAAAAGATATATATTCAAAAGACTACTCATTAAATAAATATCTTTTTCTTAATTTGTATAGATTTTTTTCTTTTCCTTTTTATAGAAGTTATAATATTTTAAAAGTATTTTATATATTTGTTTTTTTATTACTATATTACTATTTTACCATGATATTAATGTGAATGAGTAAATATTTATTATGAAGTATATGGATTTCTTTAGTAAGTAATTCGTTTTTTTTTTTAATTTTATAGAAACTATCTTTTAAAAAATATATTTCTTACGAAAGGGTTTATTTTAAAAACTAACAATAAACCTATCTTTAAGCCTGGCTTTTTGCAGGGCAACAAATGTTCGCTTTATTTAAACCCGCCCCGCCTCGCCCCTCCCTTTAAAGCCGACTTGAGGCAGTAAATGGCTTGGAAATTGTGAGTTTAATTTTTCCCATTCACTCTCGACGCAGAGCAATGAATAGCCGGACAATAGTCCGAGTAAGTGGCTCATTAGGTGTGGAGGAGGAGGTCATGTGAACCATTTGCTGTGCGGATTGCATAAGCATAAACGAGCCCCGCAAGCGGTGTCTCCCATCTGATGGACAATGGAATAAAAAAAAGAAGGAATATATATATAGAAGTTGGGAAAAGAACACACCTGAGCGCGGAGCAGGGATCCACCGGGTCAAAGACTCCCCTCTCTGGAGGCTAATGGAATTTTAACGTCAGCTTCCAGTCCAGTCGCACCTCCCGAACTCAGGAATATCCGCAGCCAACGACCAGAATTAATGCGAACGTGGCGCATGCTGCTAATGTGTCCCTTATTAGCGGACCTACGCACTGCCATCCCTCATCCTCATCCTTCGTCCTCATCCTCATCCTTCGTCCTCATTCTCATCCCCCATTTTGGCCTTTGCGCATCCTGCATCCTGTCCTCGGCTAATCCACTGGAAACATCATTTTGAGCACCTGTTTAATTGCGTTAATCACCAGGAGCAAACATTATTGCCATCGCCATCAGATGCCCCAACGATTATGATGGCATGGATGGCATGGATGGAGGATGGAGGTGGATCCCCATGGCTTTCTGAGCTCCTCGTTTCCTCGTTTCCTTCGCGCTTTCCGTTCTTTTGCTCTTTGGCACTTTGAACTTTCGACCTCAACACAAGCCAAGGAGTAATGCTAATTTTTATGTACTTTCCCTTGGTCGCAGCTGGCGGATAAGTGTCCCTTTGGATTCCCGAACATAAACTGCACAGGTGGGGGAAATAGTTTACTAAATTCAACCAGAAAAAGGTATTTTATAGATAAGACAGCATTTGTTAAGTATTTATTTGTTTAATAATAATAACAACTTTAAGCTCTTGAAATTATATTTGATCAAAAAAAGGAAAAAAATGCCTTGCTAAACAGGTTCAACATGGAAATACAATTCGTTTTAAGGAATAAAGGAACAAATCATTTAAATTTTATTACAATTCGTTAATTTTTTGCTTGTTTTGGGAAGAATTATACTTTATTATTGATTTTATTTCGATGTTTCTTCATATTTTCATATCTTCATATTTTTCATATTTATACACATTTTCATCTTCATTTTTAACACTCACTGGACGTTGTGGTTTTCCGCTTCTTTTACTTTAACTCTCACTCTTTTTTTTAACTTTAACTTTGCACAACGATCACTTTCACACTTTGTAAATAACACAAAAACTTAAGATGAGCCAAATGTCCGCCCATCGGTTTGAGGCTTCCATAAACATTTTTCATATGACTTTTTATGCGGATCATAATTTACCGACACTTGCATTAATGTTTTTTAAAATAAGAGAAATGTTTTCTTTTGCTGTAAAATTAAATGTTAAAACATATAGCTCTAATAATTAATTTTACCTTTTTTATTGATGCTGTAAAAACATCGATTGTTAAGAAAAAAATAAAATATTTTTCTGCAACATGTCTTATTATTTATTAATAGAGATTTTGATGGCAAAAAGGACTGACTTTAAAATAATTTATGACTTCTGTTTTCCCATTTTTATACCCTTGCAGCGTATAATATGTTCAGTCAGAAGTTTGCAATGCAGTGAAAGTGTTTAAATTCTTGATCAGCATCAACAGCCGAGTCGATCTAGCCATGTCCGTCTGTCCGTTTCTACGCAAACTAGTTCCTTAGTTTTAAAGCTATCTGAATGAAACTTTGTATATAGTATTCTATATACTCTCACTCGTATATATGTAGGAACGAGTCATCGGTCAACTATATCATATAGCTGTCATACAAACGATCCGTAAATTTGTTGAAAAAAAATTAAACCTTCACTTTTTTTAACATATCTCAATCAAGTCTCGATTATAAGCTTTATATATTGTTTTAGATTTTCGGATTTAATTTTATAAAGATCGGACTACTATATTCTATAGCTGCCATAGGAACGGTCATGAGATTTTCAGAAAAAAAATTATAGCTTTGTCAGTTTTCAACATAATTTCTTCTACTTTGAGTTTTTTTATATTATTCTAGAATTTCGATTTTAATTTCATAAAAATCTAATGACTATATTATATAGCTGCCATACAAACGATGTAAAAAATTTAAAACTGTAAAAATAAAATGAATATGAAAATAATTCATTTTATATTAGAAAAGGGATAGATTATTATTGATACAAGTGCGAATTTCTTCCTTCCAAACTCATCTTTTAATTTAAAGATCAGATGTTATCGTTAAATATGAATTTATAATTATTCTATTCCCATTTCATATAAATTTACCATCTAAAACCTTTTGTATTTAAGGGAGAACTTCTCTCCATTCCTTGACTTCGGCTTACCCAGAACAATCATCCCCCACAGCCGCCTCCTTCCGTGTGTCTTATTATGTATCTTCCCGATTCCTCCTCCATAAAGACTGCAATCAAATCGTTTCGCAATTGTCCGGCCACAATTTGTACGGGGGCTTACTTTGATGTCTATGGAGAGGCCATAAAAGTGGGCGGAACCCGCTGACCGACAAATGTCGCCACCTAATCAAAGGGCAACGTTCTCAAAGCTCACTTTATATGGTGAGATGTTGATGGTGAGGACCAGAATAAACATAATAAAAGTGGAATATTATTAGGCTCAAATGTATATTTAAAATCTGCATCATATAGATTAAGGGAAATATCAAGTTTCCAAGCAAAGACAGTAAAAGTTCAAGGTCAGGCGCGATGATTCTCTTGAAAATTGTATTCCTAACTTAGGACGCTCTAGCGCTCGCCGCTCTCTTGAGCTTGCAACAACAAATCATGTGTGTTGGTCCAAGTACTTTGCACAGTAGCTGTTTTCCATTAAATCTTGTGCTCAATGTTGACATTACTCAAATAAATCTTCCAATTTTATAAACAAAATGTTGATGTTATATTACAAAAAGTAAAGTTTCCTTTTTATTTCGGTTTTGTACTAAACTACATTTGCTTTTAACTGAAAAGACAAAATTATACTCACAAGGTGTTACAATTTAGAGAAAAAAAATGTTATTTCTATGCTAAATGTGGGTAATTTCCGAATTTCTTAACAAAAAAACGTAATAATAAATAATTAAAACCAACAATAGTTTTGCCTGGTTTTGTGTACAAAATCCAAAAATCATGATCTTTGCCAATATATCAAGAACTCAATAATAAATTATACGTAATACAAAACATCGTACGCAATAAAGATGGGTGTGTTTTTTGTGTTGGAGAAATGGTTTTGTGTCTACAAATTAAATCAAGTCAATTATGGATTACTTCCAAAAAGGGAAATTCATGGGGAAAACTAATAAACAAAATGAGTGTGTATATTATGTGTCATGTCAAGAGATGTTATGAGAGCTCATCTTTTCGTACTTGGCGAACAGGTACTTCAGCTTGATCGCTAGCACATCCTGGCTCTCGCTGGGCAAATTGCCAATGGCATAGGACCAGTTCCTGAGCACCAGGCTCGGCTTGCAGGTGGACATGTTGATTTCCGGCACAAACTTTTGCGGCAACACCTCCTGTGGTGGCATCTCCACAGCAACCGATTCATTCATCTGCTGAGGTGTACGCACTGTCAGCTGGCTCTTTTTCTTCACCTGCTTGAAGATCTCGTCCATGTGATGAAAGTACTTATGGTTCATCGTACAGAGATTCTTCGGGTCCAGGGCCTTAAGGAGGCGCATCTCTCTGAGTGCATACTGCAGACCCAAGCGGCATTCGGTCACTGCAAAAGATTCGAGTTAAATATATTAAATAATTGCCTTGTTTATTAGGTTCTGTGCTCTATAATACCTGTGATCTTCAGCTCCTTGGAGACGCGCACCCAGGCCGTCCGCTTATTAATCGTGTGGACCCGCTGGAAAGTGTGTGGATGGTTGCGCAGGACGCGGGTGAGCTCAAAGGCCTCAATGGTGGGCAGGGTGAAAGCTGGGCGCGATCCACTTCCCAGCCTTACAAGGTTTCGTGAGGAAGAAGGCTGTGGCTGTGGCTGTGACGGTGGCTGTGACGGTGGCTGTGCCTGTGTCTGTGGCTGTGCCTGTGTCTGTGGCTGTGGCTCTGGTTCTGGCTCTGTCTGAGGCTCTAACTCTGGCAACTCCGGCTCCTCTGTGTTGGGGTCTGGAGGTGAGTCTTGCTCCTCTACTTCAATATCGATAACAGGTACGGTTACAGTTTCTGGTGGCTGACTTGTGGCATTAACATTGTTCACTTTTCCAAAGGAACTAAGCTTGCCGGTAAGCAACCGCTTGGCCTCCTCCGAGCACCACGGCATGGGCTCCTTGCAGACGCGCGCCAAAAGAGCCGAAGTCTTGCCCTTGTCGGTGCATTCCGTACTTGTTAGTGCCTCGAACATGCTGCAGCGCTTCACCTCGTCGATTATCTTGTTGTGTACGATATAGTAGTACGGCTCCAGCGGATGGTAGCGCACATCGGCCAGGAACTTGAGCTGCTCCAAGGCCTGCCACCAGTTTTGCGGCCAGGGATTCTCAATGCCACGCTCTAGATCCTCCATATACGTGCGGAAGGCAAACTTGAACATGGACCAAATGTCCTGATGATTGACTGCAAGGCAAAGGGAATGTATAAAGAGATATGGCATAAAAGAGGGAAGAGGCAACACTTACGATCGGGAAACTTAATCTTGGCCACGCGCCACACCTCCTGGCGCTCTCTTTCCGTGTACTGGCGGGGCACTTGAACCGGCTCGCCGGGCCGTGGCTTGCGCATCTCCCAGTACAGATGCTCGTGCTGCCGGAAATGGCGTATGAGTTCCGGTATCACCTCCTTGTGCTTCATCCAATCGTACTTGCGTGCGATCTCGTCAAATTTGCCGAACAAACGATTCGATTTCTCCCACACCTTAAGGTTGCCCTTGAACGGACGCATCAGCTCCGCCATGGGGGCAATAGTGGGAAAAATGCTCATGTTGTTGGCCAGAAAATTCCAGCAGGCGCGCAGAGCCAACTCTGAATTAAGATTGGTTTTAAAAAATTAATTAATTGCAAGTTAACAGGTTAGAGCACTCACCTGGCATATGAAACTTCTGGGAGATAACCTGCCAGAATTCATCGGCCTTGGCCTTCAGCTGAGGATTCTTGTTGTGCAGATGCGGCACGGCCATTACCTCGCGAATCAATGTGGCTGCTCTCACCATATTGAGATGATAGTTACAGTTGAGGCCGCCACCCCAGATGCGCAGCGAAGTCCCGGCACTGGGACTGTGTATCATATTCACATTGATGGCATTCATGAAGATGCCACGCGGACTCTGTCCATAGTCGGTTGGTATCAACTTGGAGGTGGTTGGTGCCTCTTCTAGTTCTTCCGCTGCTGTGTTCAGTGGAGGAGCTGTTGGGTTTACTTCGCTAGACAGTGGAGAAGCTGCTCTGGCTACTGGGGAGGCAGCTCTGGCCACTGGGGAAGCTGCTTTGGCCACTTGAGGAGCTGCTGAAGTCACTGAAGTAGCTACTGGTGCCTCTGCTGTAGCTTGAGGCGGCGTTCTTATCTCTCTCCTCGGTGTTGTAGTGGCAGGTAGCGCCACTGGTGGCAAGCAAGTTCCCGTTCCTCTTAATATTATGGGTGCTGGTGGCTTGGGTGTTGCTTTTAATCCAGAGGATGTTGTAGCCACATCTGGATATGCCATGGCTGCTCCTGCTCCTGTTACCGCTGCTCCTGCTCCCGTTCCTCCTCCTGCTACAGTTCCTATTCCTCTGCCTGTTGCTGTTTCAGTTGTGGCAGCTCCTGCTCTGGCTCCTAATTCCTCATTCCAACCGCCTTGCATCGCCGGCTGATGGATCCTGACCATTGGTGCTGTCACATCGGGCACTTTCAAGGGCATTTTGGGTAAGACCTTGGGCAGTTTTGGTCCTGTTGGCCGTGTTGTTGGTGCACCTACCGGTTGCACCCTGAGCAGCGAAATCGATGATCCCAATGCTGAGCCATTTCGTTGCACTGTCACTGCTGGAACCGGCGCCACCGGTGGCGGTGGCCTCGTTCGAATCATGGTAGCGGGTAAGGTGATCGGGGCGGGAGCCAAGGGCGCATTCATTCTGGGACGCATTGATATTTGGAGGCCAGGACGTTGGGCCAACTGCATAGCAGTTTGTGCCTGATTCACCAGATTCTTGGCCGGACTTGGCAGCTTAACGGGAGGGCAAGGAACGGCACAGGACACCCTGACGGCGCCCTTGGCCGTGGGAATCACAAAAGAGGACATCAAAAGCTCAGAGGCAGTGTTGGAGCTGCTGCTGCTGCTGCTGCTTGTGGTGGTAGCGGGTGTGAGGGAGTTACCAGTGCTGTTCCTGGCATTGGCCAGGGATTGGCCGCTGGTGGAGGCACTGTTGCTGCTGCTGCTGCTAGCATTTTTCATCGCGGGCGGGTAGACAATGGCTATTGGGAGGCGTGGAGGCGGTTCCGCCAATGCGGCCTTGGCGGGTGGCGGGCCCATCTCTCCAGATGTATCACCATTGTGCGGACGCTTAAGATTCTGACGTTTGGCAGCACGGGCGGCCGCCAAGCGGACAATGCCATTGAGCACGTTCTCAAAGTACCATTTGTCCTGCAGCTGGTAGCCCGCCTGGCGCATGGCCGTCAGCTCGGTGTGAAAGGAGCGCAGCACCAGCCAGGTGACCTCGCAGCGCTCGAGGCCCACGCCCACCGCTTGGGCCACCCTGAGCCACAGATCATCGTAGATGGCGGGCTTTTTCCGAGATCGCTGATAGTCATCGATCAGGTTGACCAGCTCGGGCATCGTACGCATCGTGTTGATCAAAGCCAGGACGCTGCGGAAGTTCTCAATGGGCTCGTGCCAGCCGGTATGCAAATACTTGGACTCCTGGCACACAGTGCCGCGCAAGAGCAGGACATGCGAGCGCATGAATCCCATTAGCTGGGCCAGCTCCGACTCCCTGGCCTTGCCGGTGTTGTGCCTCACCTCCCACTCGTAGCGGGTCTGGAGCTTCAGCCAGCTCTTGATCAGCTTGGTGGCCTTGTCGCGCAGCTCGTTGGATATGGAGCTCCAGATGAGGCCTCGGTGACGGAAGTTCGCGAACTGTGGATGCTGTGGGTCATACAACTGCGGGTACGCACTCACCGCCTCGATCAGGCGACGCTCCATAGTGCTGCAACGGAAGCCTGTCGCATCCTCCACGAGATCCACATCGATAATGACCACTGGCGGCGGCTCCACGATCACAACTTCGGGAATTTCCTCGTTTTTACTACCCTCACTTTCGCCGTCACTCTCTTCTGGCGTCAGCTCCGGGAAGCGTGCCACATGCGGGTAAAGGAATAGCAGCTCCTCCTCATGCCGCAGGCAGGGACGCCGTCGGACGGCCGGTCCCCCCCTTCGTTGTTGCACCGCACTGCGGTGAAAGGCACGCAGGCGACGCACATGCCGCTGGTAGCGGTAACGCATCTCCGACCAGGTGACCAAGCATTGCGTTAGCTCGATGTGCAGCTGGCTGGTGATGCGCTTCCACAGTTGCTCCTTGTAGGTGTCGTCGTAGAAGCGCGGATGCCGGCGGTCGTACAAAGCCGGATGTTTGCGCACCAGATTGATGAGGTTCCTCTCCTGCTCGCAGGCCTCCAGAACGGTAATGGGACCCTTGTCTGTGGCACTGTCCGGTGATGCCGGAGCCTCCTCCAGTCGCTCCGCTGCAAAAGGCGGGGGAAAGTCAGTCAGAGAAGGAGAAGCGGAGGCCCACACTTACCATTTACGATCGTTAAACTAGCCACGCCCCCCGGCAAGCTTCCCTTGTCCATGACGCCGCTGCAGTCGCCGCCAGTCGCTTGCTTTGGTCCTGATCCAGGTCGCTCCGCAACCGCTGCGCAGGCAACGCTTTGCGGTTATTATTCAAATTATTAAAGCGCCGGCTACCGACGCGCCCGGGAACTATGGCCAGAATGGCAAAGCGTTTTCTGGGGTCCGTTTTTTAAGCAGTTGCGGGTTTTCGCGACGCCAGAAATTTGGCAAATTGTTTGACGGTAGAGTTGTCCCCACTAGTATCGATAGTATCGATAGTATCATACTATCGGCATGAGCGATGCTTTCGGCAGCCCTGCATGGCGGCCATGGCACAGTGTGACGGCGGTGCTGCCACTTTGTCCGCCTGACAGCCGATAGTTACGTATGTGGCAACGCTGGCGCACCATTATTTTATCTTTGTTCTTTGGCAGCTATAAAATAGTCTTGGATCGGATTTTTCAGATGGTTTGAGTTAAAGTCGTAGAGCTACCATGATCACCATAGATCTAAAGAGGTTCTACGATTGCTGTTCGTACTTATGGTCTCTGTGCAAAGACAATCTGAGAGAGTGTAAAGAAGAGCAGAGAGTGAGGGAAAGTTAGAGAGAGATGCTCAGAAACAGAGAGTGAGAAAGAGGAGATACTTGGAGAGAGAGAGAGAGAGAGGGAGAGCGATGATGAGCGCGTTAGAGATAAAGAAAGCGAGAGAGATTGGGCGATAAATAAATACACGGATATATGTATAGTGAGAGGAGAGAGAGAGAATGGTGTATGCAGCGAGAGCGAGATAGATACAGAGAAAGGGAAAGAGAGAGAGAGAGTGAGCAAAAGAGATAGAAACGGAGAGGGAGACAGAGAGTGAGTGAGAAAAAGAGATAGATACTTAGGGAGAGACACAGAGAGGGTGGAATATACAGAGAGGGATAGAGCGAGATAAAGATGCTTAAAGGGGAGAGAGAACTAGAGAGATATACGAAAGAAGAGACAGATATATTTACAGAATGCACTATAAATATGAAGAGATATAGATTAAGGCGGATAGAATTATATAAATTCAGATAGAGAGAGATAAAGATAAATACAATGAGATAAAAATATGTATATATATAAAGAGGTAAAGAGAGAGAGAGAGAGAGAGAGAGTTTGAGGGATAGAGAAAGAAGCAGAGAGAGTCAGATGATACAGAGAGAGAGAGAGAGAGAGGAGTGCGTGTGAGGAAAAAAAAAGATTCAGAGAGAGTCAGTTGATACAGAGAGAGATAGAATGAGTAGAGAGTTTTGAAGGGTGAGAAAGATACAAATGGAAAAAAAAAGACAGAAAGATATAGAGATATGAAGAGCGTTATGGATCTGGTGAGATACATATGGATATGGAGCAAATGAAATAGATACAGATAGAGAGAGAGATATATATATGTACGGCAAGATAGATACATATGGAGAGACATAGCGAAATGGATACAGAGATGGAAAGAGCGATCTTTATAAGGAGATGAAGATTCGATAAATAAATAGATATATAAATGATTGATAGATAAATTGGTACAGAAAACGATAGATGAGAAAATAGATATTGAGATAGAAAAATAGTAACATAGATAAAAAAAGAGAAATACAGAGCGGATGAGAAATAGTACAAGAAATCGATCACCACCTGCTTAAGTAAGAGAGATATAAATAAAGAAAAATAACTTCCGAATTGACCGATCGGAGTTCCAATGATCCTTGTGTGATCTAGTCCAACCCCGATCTTTATCCGCTTGCTTTTGAAACAATATCCAACAATATTGTCCTTACTGTACTTCGACTAACGGTATGTTGCTTAAGAAGCCAATTTGTATGTGTGCTGAAAACAAGTTACCAGTTATGTTAAATGCAGTTCTCCCTTACAAAAACCTGTTTATAAATAAAGTATGTATGTCTATAATTGCAAGTAATAATTTTTGTAAAATATAATAACATTTAGCACATATAATATAGGCTTGTAACTATAAATATATCTAATGTTTATCTTATTTTAAACAGATCAAAATAATGATCAGGCTAACTAAGCGCCACCAGCAAAGCACTTAATTGAATGAGAAATGCTAATCTGCGGGTGGTGGTGGTCAGGCGGGGGGGGGGGGCAAAAAAACGCAACGCAATGACGTCGACTTTGGCATCGGGCGCATTATTATTTAGCGAGCATTATTTTTAGACCCGCGAATGCCTAATGCTGCCTTAGAATGTATTTGATATTTGTGCAGTGGCCGCTTTGCGATAGATGGACTCCGTGGCGCAACGGTAGCGCGTCTGACTCCAGATCAGAAGGTTGCGTGTTCAAATCACGTCGGGGTCAAATCTCAAAGGATTTTTTTTTTTCGTTTTTAAATAAACGTTTTTAGTTGCAAACACTGTCGAAAACCTTCCCAGAGTCACACTTAATTTAACAAATTTTACACAAAAACTTAAACTAAAATTAAGCTAACTTGGGAAAGAAAGATTCAAAAAGAAGTAGGAAGACAGGGAAAGAGAGAGTAAGAAGTCGAACATATTTTTATAATGAAAAGGAGAAAGTTTAATAAGATTGAAAGGAAAAGATAAAAGGATACAGGGAAAGATAAAAGTGATCGAGAGGGAGTAATTGATATTAGGATAGAGATAAAGAGATATTGAGAAAAGGGAGAAATGAAGAGAGAGAGAGAGAGATTTTGAAAGGTATACAAATAGAGAGAGAAAGTCAGATCTTTTTGGACCTAGAAAGAGTGGCAAAAATAGACAGAGAGGGAAAGCTTTTTACATTTTTATTAAGAAATGGAAAGGATAAAAAGATTGAGAGAGAAAAATGGAAAGATACAGAGAAAATAAGGTCGAGAGAGAAAGATAGATTTAAAAAAAGAGAGAAAGAAATAAAGAGAGAGAGAGAGAGAGAGGGGGGGGGGAGAGAAAGATGAGGAGAGAGAGAGGGAGAAAGAGAGGGAGAGCGAGAGAAAGATAGAGAGCGAGAGAGAGAGAGAGAAAGAAAGAGATTTTTAAGGTTTATATCGAGAGAGAGAGAGTTAGATAGAATTTTATATAGAACAAATGATTCAATAGATTTTTATTAAAATTAAAACAGTATTTAAGATACGATAAAAATTCATCAAGTGGAAAATAAATTTTATCATGAAAAAAAAACAATTATGTTTTAATTTATGTTTCTTTGATATTTCGATCGGTTCTAAAAAAGCTATATAAATAATATAGACGTCCGATCTGGCTCGACGTAATGGAAATATATAAAACTATTCGATAAATAATTTATCAGTTTGTTTTTAAACTTATGGCTTATGTTGATTAGGAATATATAATAAATACTGTAAGGACATAAAAATAACTAAACTAAAAATGTTTATGCAATTTTAATATAAGTTTTGCAAAAATAATTATACGAGTAAATAAAAACTCAACATTTATAAACTGTCATACACAAGGTTGAAGAACTTGCTAAGGGGGCAAAATTTCAAAATGGCCGTCGGCTGGAACTGCCAGCGCTGCCAGACTTTATCAGCTAAGATCCGTTAGATTTTCTGTTCCCGCAAAGAGAGCTGCTTGAAATTGTTAAAAGAATTAAATTTACGACGCAGTAAGCAATATGTCAATGTTTCGACTACATTGCAACAAGTGCTACCATCACCGCAAATATGAGCCAACCCTGGTCTTCCATATGACGCGGTGCCATCACGTATTGTGTGTAAAATGCTTGGAGACCGCCACGAAGGACCAGAAAAAGTGTCTGCTGTGCAACGCGCCTCTGCAGTCGCTTCCCATTGATCGCAACATGCCCAACGGCATGGCCCAGTACTTTGAGAATCCAGCCAAACACCTGGAGAAATACAAGAGTATAAGTAAGTTTCAGTGCCAGCAGCGGACCTCGGACAATCTGGGATTCTGGCATCAGATGGAGCAGGAGCGCAACTTGCAGCTCCAGCTGGAGGGCTACAACAAGATGGAGGCCCAGCTGAACCAGCAAATCAAGGTGGAGAGGCAGCGCATTGCGGAGATGCAGAGATACTTGGCGTACCACGAGCAGGCGGCGGCACCGAGCACCAGCAGCCAAGGCAGCAGCGTTAGGGAACGCCGAGGATCTAGGAGCAGCCAGAGGCGTTCCTCGCAACCACGCCCACGTCCACGCACTCCTTCCGTCGCCACCATGACAACGGATAACTCGATCTCGGACGGGATGAACGAGAACAACTCTTTTCTGGACACCTCGGTCATGACTTTTGGGCCAAAGAAACGCCGCGATGACAAGAATTTTCGTATTTAATAATATCCCATCAATTAATCTATTAGATTTAAGCCTATAAAACGAACAATTGTTCGAGTTTTCTGTATAAATAGGGAAAAACATAAGTTTATAAGACTTAAAATTCAGAAACTTGAATTCATAAAACTCCGATCTGGCAACGCCACGCGCGAACAGCTGCTTCGGCAGTCGCTTCTCAACTTTTTCCATCACGATCACAAGAATTTGCAAAGATCACAAGAATTTTCATACTTAATAATATCCAATTAAATAATCTTGTTAGATTTAAGCTTATAAAACGAACACTTGTTCTAGTTTTCTGTATAAATAAGGAAAAAACCTTTGTAAAAACACTTCAAATTAAGAAATTTGAATTCATAAAACTCGGATCTGGCAACGCTACGCGCGAACAGCTGCTCCGGTGGTCACCTTTCAATTTTTTCCATTACGATCACAAGAATTTGCAAAGATCACGAAAATGTTCATATTTAAAAATATTCCATTTATTTAACTTGTTAAATTTAAGCTTATAAAACGAACACTTGTTCTAGTTTTCTATCTGAATAAAGATAAAACCTTTGTTATAACACTTAAAACTAAGAAATTTGAATTCATAAGACTCCGATCTGGCAACGCCACGCGCGAACAGCTGCTCCGGTGGTCACCTTTCAATTTTTTCCATCACGATCACAAGAATTTGCAAAGATCACGAAAATTTTCATATTTAAAAATATTCCATTTATTTAACTTGTTAAATTTAAGCTTATAAAACGAACACTTGTTCTAGTTTTCTATCTGAATAAAGATAAAACCTTTGTTATAACACTTAAAACTAAGAAATTTGAATTCATAAGACTCCGATCTGGCAACGCCACGCGCGAACAGCTGCTCCGGTGGTCACCTTTCAATTTTTTCCATCACGATCACAAGAATTTGCAAAGATCACGAAAATTTTCATATTTAAAAATATTCCATTTATTTAACTTGTTAAATTTAAGCTTATAAAACGAACACTTGTTCTAGTTTTCTATCTGAATAAAGATAAAACCTTTGTTATAACACTTAAAACTAAGAAATTTGAATTCATAAGACTCCGATCTGGCAACGCCACGCGCGAACAGCTGCTCCGGTGGTCACCTTTCAATTTTTTCCATCACGATCACAAGAATTTGCAAAGATCACGAAAATTTTCATATTTAAAAATATTCCATTTATTTAACTTGTTAAATTTAAGCTTATAAAACGAACACTTGTTCTAGTTTTCTATCTGAATAAAGATAAAACCTTTGTTATAACACTTAAAACTAAGAAATTTGAATTCATAAGACTCCGATCTGGCAACGCCACGCGCGAACAGCTGCTCCGGTGGTCACCTTTCAATTTTTTCCATCACGATCACAAGAATTTGCAAAGATCACGAAAATTTTCATATTTAAAAATATTCCATTTATTTAACTTGTTAAATTTAAGCTTATAAAACGAACACTTGTTCTAGTTTTCTATCTGAATAAAGATAAAACCTTTGTTATAACACTTAAAACTAAGAAATTTGAATTCATAAGACTCCGATCTGGCAACGCCACGCGCGAACAGCTGCTCCGGTGGTCACCTTTCAATTTTTTCCATCACGATCACAAGAATTTGCAAAGATCACGAAAATTTTCATATTTAAAAATATTCCATTTATTTAACTTGTTAAATTTAAGCTTATAAAACGAACACTTGTTCTAGTTTTCTATCTGAATAAAGATAAAACCTTTGTTATAACACTTAAAACTAAGAAATTTGAATTCATAAGACTCCGATCTGGCAACGCCACGCGCGAACAGCTG
>VNJR01008443.1:0-40611 GCA_008042585.1 Drosophila punjabiensis | reverse complement strand
CCAGACCCCAAGATGCGCCATATGAAACTGCAAGATATTGAAAAGTTCTGCGGAATCGGTAATGCAACGCACGGCAAGCGAAAGATACGGGAGAAGCGACCGTTAACTGCAGCTGCGCAGGCCAGAAAAACCCTAAGGATAGAGAGCCTGCGAAGAGGCACACCCTATTCAGTTATCCCTGACAGCGATATGGATTCCGTGGAGCAGGACCCGGACTCTGATTTCGACGACGATGACGAGGATATCTCGGATTACTCCAGTGGCTCCTCGTACGATCTGGTCGCTGATCCGAATGTGGTGCAAATGCAGTTGGGGCGTCAACGTGCCGAGAGTGAAGAGATACAGAACAGAATGTCGACTGCTTCCTCGGAAATTTTCAGTGCTACGTCCAGGACCATCGAGGAAGTTCACAGCTTCGATTCAGTACCCAGCACTGTAAGTTCTTAACTGAAGACAATCAGCAGGATAAGTAAAAGGTTATACCATTATCCTTTAGCTTTCTTCGTGATTTTATTAGAAAAAAAAATCAAATTTTCCGCTTACAGTTCAGAAAAAAGAAACTAACAATTACAACTTACATACTAAGCCTTTTTTTAATAGGCTCCCAAGGATCCTATCCAGACCCACTTCATAGACGTGGGCTCCCTGTCATACGGCAGCATCTTTGGTCTGGGCGAGAAAATGGAACACCGTGTGATTATGGCGCGGACTGTAGTCCAGTGCCTACTCCTGCCCCGCTACTGGCTGCTACAGGAGGAGCAGAACCCGGGCAATATATGGAACCGTCGCCGGTTTTATTTTGAACGCAATGTACCGTCACGCCAGGATCTGTTCTCCAACTTCCTAAAGACTCGAAAATGGAACAAGTTCCGACACGACTATATCCAGAGCCTGCTGGATGATAAGACGACGGCCCAGATGTCCAAGGAGGAAGATATTCCGATTATGTGTCGCATCGTGGAGACGAATGATGAAGCCATATAGAGTTTTCGCCTGTAAGTCCTAGGTTCAAATACATTAGAAAATGTCCAGTAAAAGAAGATGAAAGTATAAATTTTAAAGGTTAAATTATACAAAATAAATATTTTCATTCTGACAAGATTATTGGATTGCTTTATTATTATTTAATTATGTTTTTATATAAATATTTACGGTCTAGAAGTGAAAAAACAGAAAATATTTGGGGTAACACGGCGTATGAATGAATTACTTTTAAGCTTTTTTATTCAATTTTACAGACATTTAACTGACATTTTTGTTATGATTTCAATTAAATTGAATTTTAGAGCATTATATGATAATCTTTTCTAAAAATGTATCCACGGAAATCACTCGACAAGACATTTAGCAATAAAAAAATATAAATTTATTGCATTTAATTGGTAAGTTTTTTTTATTGTAATCGCAACTAATAAGTTTTTTGCAAAATAACTACTTCTTTGTTTAGTTGAGAGCTCGTTCACATATATAGAGCCTCTTAGCTGTACAATCTTCATCGTTCATTAGTCTGGTTCCACGAAACCTGAATTCGTCGCAATGTTCTACACCATTTTTATTGTTCGGCTCACCGGGATGCCACAAGTTCTTTGCTACTGGCTTTCCACTGGGGTACCAAACGTGACGACCCAGAGTCAGAAAATCATTTCCAGAAGTCCAGTAAAAAGATTTATCATTCCGATTGTCCAGATAATCATTAATAGCTTTGAATTTTTCGTTGGAGTCGAACGAAATTAAATTGTAGCCCATGCTCTCGCAGGATTTACGGGCTGTAAACCAGTTTCTCTCTATTTTATCCTCAATGTAATACATTGTATCGCCGATAATTATCAGGCTAGCTGGTGCTATATTCACAGATTTGGGTGCAACTAGAAATTAGAACAAGTCAAGATGAAGTCAAGGTAATAATACATCGGAAAAAGGATCTTACCATCTGGTACTTCATTCCCCGAAGAGAAAGATATCAAGCCCAAGAGGGCCAAGAGTGTACTACACTTTGTTAGCATTTTAAAGATACTGTTTTGGATTCTCCCTAGGTGTTCCTCTTTATATATACCACGGTCAACTTATATCATCATGAGAAGTGCAACCAATTTTTTAGAAGACTTCAGCTTATCAATAACACTTGATACGAACGGAAATCTTTAAGAGATGTAATACATATTGTTAAATAAACAAAACTTTACAGTTTGGAAAAAGAATCCAGTCTTATCAATCTCAATGTTTACATTAATATATGATTCAATATTTCTGTTCTATTCTTTAATATTCTTTATTTACCAAGCAATTGTGTTCAAATATTAAGTAAAATATAGGCACAATTTCATAGAGAAAGCAAACCTTATCGCATGCACTTGATTGGAAAGCAAAAGATATGTATATATTTTTTTTATATGTATATGGAAATTTCGATTTTTTGATCAGAATATTATATCTTATCTTTATTTGCATAAATAAAGATGTCTAAAAAGGAAGGTATTAAAGAACAGTCACCTATAAAAGCGGGACAAAGTCGATAGTTCTTATAGTGTATAAGAACTTATTAAGTCAAACGAGTAAATCGAAATGTATATGCAATATAGTATCGAGTATTGGAAGGGTTTTTTTCTGTCTTTAAACATGGCTTTAGATAAATAATTATAATTAAACAATAATGTATGTTTAATCCTTTCACCAGTAACTTTTGTTTAGATCCGATGTGTGATTACTTTTACAGATTACGCTCACAGATATAGAATCTCGTAATTGTACAATCCTTATCGTTCATTAGTTTTGTTCCACCAGATCTGAATACGTCGCAATGTTCGATTCCATTGGTGTTGCTGGGCGCTCCAGGATACCAATTGTTCCCTGGAACTGGCTTCCCACTTGGGAACCAAACATGCGTACCCAGAGTTAGAAAATCATTTCCAGAAGTCCAGTAGGAGTCTTTATCCATTTGACTGTCCAGGAAGTTGTTGATCGCGTTGTATTTTTCTGGGGTGTCAAGAGAAACTAAATTGTAGCCAATGTTTTCACAGGATTTACGGGCGTCAAACCAGTTCTTCCCAATTCTCTCAATATAAAACAATGTATTGTTGATGAATATTTGGCTTGCGGGCGCTATATTCACAAAATTAGCAGTGACTAAAATGTAATTAAAAGTTAAGAAATATTCGAGAGAAAAATGATCGATGATAGTATCCTTACCATCCGGTTCTTTGCTCGCTGAAGATAAATAAAATATGCCAATCAGGGTCAAGGTGACCAAAAGTTTACCGCTCCGCTTTAGCATTTTGGCAAAACAGTTTTGGCTCCTCTTCAAATATTCCGCTTTTATAGACCTTGGAGTCTTTTATCAGCAGTAGACGAGCAGAAAGTAGCGATAAAAGTTGATTAGGTATGAAGTTTTGGCTTAGGCTAGCATTTCTTTATTCTTTACCGACTGATTCTTTATTCAACTTATTAATTGGTTTGCTAATTAATGTGAGAGGGAATATGCATTCATATAAGAAAATGTTAATAAATTACTGGTAATATTTATTTCCAAGGCCAGATTCTTCAATCTGCAATAGCCTCGTTAGTTTGGCAGATAAATATACAACGTAAAAAACGTATATTATTTAGTACCGAATAAGTTTCAAGGGAAATTAATAATTAAGCTTTAAATGCAAACTTTATTGATTAAATCTATTATTTTTTTCAATTCAATTAAAACAGCTAATCAAATTTTCGTTTTCGATTTCTTTCCTTTTCTTTTTACACTTTAAACAAATTGTTTAAACTTTGGCTCCACAAAGTTCAGTGTGGCCAAAATATGGTTCCATTTATCGATAAATTCTATCGGCAATGCAGCCGTGCAACTCCATATTGGCGCCGGCTTCGTTGTCATGGAAACAAAAGTTTGATTTTAATACTCCATAACCAGACTATAACTAAATTTTCGTCCGTTTTACGTGTCTTGACTATCATTTGCGTGTCCTTAATGTGACCCAGTAGCTGGGAGGCCAGGGAAATGGATGAACAGGAGGAACAGAGCCTGCAGACGCTGCGGACGGCATACGAAGTGCAACGGGACTTTGGCTACAGCAGCGGACTCCGTTCTGAGATTATTTGGGATTCGTAGGTTATGCAATTGTTTCTTGGGACTTTACTCCAACTGCCTGTCCACAGACTCACGCCCGACCAGGCGCCAGTGCTGATGCAGAAGATCGAGAACCTGATTCCGGAGGACGACTCGCGGAACTCTAAAGCTGTGAATCGCCAGCGGCAGCAGGTCTTCCGCAATGTCTGGCAGCAACGGCGCTTCACCAACGGCACCCTGCTGTCCGCCATCATCTACGTGCTGGTCACGCCGGAGCGGGACCCGGAGCTGGCACTGCAGTCCACCAATTACAGCTGCCACCCCGTATTCCGGACGCGCCGCTGCATGAAGGGCGAGAACAGTGCCGCCTGTTGCATGATCTTTGTGGACGAAAACGGACGCGTGTACTCCAACTGGCAGCAGTATGTGTTCCGCAATACCCTGCCCCGGGGCACAATGATTGCTCCCAGCCAGGGAATCTACACCTTCACCAACGACGATGTCGAGCCGGGCGTCCAGCTAATGGTGCATCCCACGCCAGCGTCGTATAGCCGGAATCGCTTGCTCAATGCCGGCGACAAGGTGGCCACAGTAGGCGGCCTGGTGGCCACTGTTCCGGTGGCAGCTGCTCTGGCAGTGCCCGTTGCAGCTCCTCTTGTGATTGCCGCCACCGCTGTGGGCGTGGCCACGGCCGCCTACAGCACTCTGCGCTCGGCATCGCATCTCATTGATCGGAGGCGTCATGGGCAGAGTACCTGCATCACGGACAGCGAGGCTCGCAGCTCCTGGCTGGGCGTAGCGGGCGGCGTGGTCGGATTGGGGGCCACGGGAGCAACAAAAGCCTTGGCCACAGCTGCCGGAGCCGGCTACAGCATCAATCCCGCAGCCCAGTTGGCCGTCAAGGGCATCAATGTGGGCTCAGTGGTAATTTCCGGCACGGGTGTGATCAATGGTGTCTACGATATGTATTTGGTAAGGATTATATTAATTACTAAGGTTATATTTTATTAAATTTAAAGATTTTCATCTTTCCTTTATCAGAAAATAGGTGACGATCAAGCCATAAACAGCCTGGACATGCTACAGATGGCCTCGCACCTGGTGATCTTCACGCACTCCATTAATAATTTGCGCATAGCTTCCAAGGCGACCAATGGTTCTACCCTACGACGAGCACTGCGCAATCAATCGCGGTAATTAAATCGGTAATTGTTTCATTATAAACTTAACTAATATTTCTTTTTATGTTGCAGTAAGGTCTTCGATCGAATCTCGCAGGAGTCTACCAAGCTGCACAGCAGTCAGGGTGGAAAATTCGATATTGTGCGTACCCTTAACGACATTCCCTTCAAGGAGACGCTGCTCAGCCTGCACAACCTTAATTCGAACCTGAGTCAAGGCGTGGCAGCGGTCACAACTCTGCTGCCACAGATAATTAGCCTTGGCAGCGGTGGTCAGTTGGATCTGGAGGCGCTGGCCCAGCACTTTGGCCGGAAGTTCGTCCAGCACATTGGCAATGTATCCAGTCTGACGGATGTCCTGGAGGCCATGGCCAGGTA
Organism: Drosophila punjabiensis; assembly: GCA_008042585.1. NCBI lineage: Eukaryota > Metazoa > Arthropoda > Insecta > Diptera > Drosophilidae > Drosophila > Drosophila punjabiensis. The sequence continues at coordinate 34,992 of VNJR01008443.1, read as the reverse complement.
TTTCAGCGATAAGGCCGTGCAGCTGCTAATGGAAATGACTCGTTCGTTTCTCGAAAATAATGTGGACTCCATTGATCGAACCCTGAACACGTTCATATCCACTGAGACGGTTCTCTATCGGATATTGATGCACTCTGTGAATACATTTGATAACTTTGCCGAGGACTTTCTGCACAGCCGGCGAGAGGAGATCCTCTCAATGGTCTCCAAATACTTTAAGTCCTTGGAGTCGATAAATAATGAAAACTGTCGCAAGTACAAGTGCGCCGTGTGCAAGGGCGCTTATTATGTAAGTCGCATATAGACGGGATGTGTGTGCAGTCTTTATACTTTGTCTGATACATTATTTCCGTAAAAATTGTCTGTCAAGTGCAACATATGCATATTTTGTAAGTCACTTCCCTAGATCGCGTCGTTTTTAATGTTTTCGTAACAGATAAACTAGCAAACATCTCATATTTTTAAATATATTTATTCTAAAAGCCCAAAGTGTCATCCAAGCAGAATGCGCTGTGAAAATCCCAGGATATAGTTTATGATCATAATATTTATTTTTGTACAATTTAGGTTCTTATAAAGAGTACGTTTTATTCAACTAAATGCCTTAGCCTATAAATAGTGGATGTGTTGGGTTGTGTCCCTCGCACAGTGGGAGCAACAACTAAGGTACCGAACTCTATAAGAGTGAGCGCGACTTGTGCCAGAATGTACAACTATATAGTATGCGTGCTATGCTAACCTATGGACGGATGAGTCAGAGATAATGCTTGGGGGAACTAGCACTAGCTAGCAGAAGAACTCCTCCTCGCAAACGTTGAAGCAGCAGTAGGGTATGTTGTTGTAACTGCTGGAGGAGTGATCTCGCTTAAAGCGCTGCTTCTTCTCGTGATGCAGCTTCTTGGGCTTGTAGCGCGGCACCACGTCCAGCTCGCTGAGGCGATGAAAGTGCTCCCGATTGACCTTCAGGTAGCCACCCATCGGGAAGCTGCTCCGGATGATATAGTGATGCTTGTCGTACGCTTTGCCGTCTAGAAAGGAAAACCAGAAAGGGGGAAACGTGAGCGAGTGAGCAAATTGATCTTGAACCTGCGCCTTGAAGTCGGTTAACTGTTGCATCGGAACTGCTTTGTATATATGCAAATGAATATTAATATTAATTCCGAAGTCTACAGATTTTAAAACGTGTTTTCGGCACTGCAGTTCCGAATGCAATTATCTGTCTGGAGTTGACTGACACTCTCTGGCCTTAATCATGCCGTGTTGTTCTTTCTCTAACTGATTCATTTTTGGGTTCTTTAATATACTTACATCCCAGCCGATTTAGATGATGGTGCGAGTACTCAATGGACCGCCTGTCCCTACGCGCACTCTCGTCCTGCTGGAACAGGTGCTCGCAAGCCTCCATGGCGAACTTCTTCATACGCTCCAAGGAGCAGTAGCTGCCCGACGCACTGCCCGACGAGCTGCCCACTAGGCAGCACACCCCGAGGGCAATCAGCAGCGACCAGCGGCACAGATTGAACTGCAAGGAGGGAGAAGGAGGAGAAGATCGTGAGTATTGAGTCCAAATTAAACCTCCCGATTTATAAATTTAAATCCACGCTGACGCGCTCTCAGAATTTATGGCATAAATGTTACAATGTTCCTCTAACCGGCTGCACTTTGCTCTGCGCTGGCTCGATGCCGAATCTGGATTAACCACTTTGGCTGACGACAGTGGCAGGACGCCGCCGGGATGACGTTGCCGGGTTCGCCGGGATGCGATGCGGAATAAACTGGGTCAAATCGAATTAAGAGCGAAACATCGAAAACTGGAGCGCATTTGCAAGTCGACGCGGCCAAATGGTCAAAATTTAATTGCCGATTTTAATGACCGAAACTTCCCCGACATTACAGAGAGTGGAAATTATGTAATGCGCCGACGCAGCCGCCACGCCAGGTAGGCATTTCCGCATTTTGCATTTAACATTTCGCACTTGGCGACTGTTTAGCACACTCGCTCCCATATAAATCCGATCGTCGGCATTATGCTTGAGCCAGTGGAGAGAACAAAAGCGCACTTGTTGTTTATTTTGATATTTTTAGCTGACAGCCGCCCGTCAATTACAGCACACACCCACTTTTTTTGCGGGCTAATTTGATTAAGACAAGCCGTTAAAGATTTATTTTTGTTTTTTAGATGAGAGTTGTAGTATTTCTAAAGTTCTAGCTGGCTGAGAGCGAGGGTTTTCCTTGTTCGTATCCTTACTAAGTAAAGTCTTTTGATTATTTATAAACCAGCCTGAAGCTTTTATTTATTAAATTTAAAGGAATTATACTATTTATACGACATTTTTCTATTTAAAACCAAATGAACTATATTTTTATTCTTAGAATTTCTCTCCACTTTATTTCATTTTCTTTCCTTTATGATTTATTTGCATAAATTCTCACCTTTGAATCCATTTGAAATCCGTTCTAGGATTAGACGGGGCCACACAAAGTACCTTCCCTTGGATGCCACACAGTACGTATACGTGTTTTTGGCGGGCAAATTGAAAATTATAGCAGCGAAGAAATGTAAACTTGGGCGAAGAACGAAAACGAATGCGAATAACTGGCTTTTGGCTCGCAACGAATAAAGCCGACTGATAAGCACGAGTGACGAGCGCACAATGAAAGCTCGCCCGAAGCCGCTTAGCTTTTTATACGCGCATGCAAATCGAGGATCGCAGCTTCGGATCGGCTCAGGTTGACTCGTCGTCGGCTTCCCCAGGTTCTCGACGTGCTCTTTTTCGGCCTTTTTAATGGGGGATGGAGCGATGGAGATGGATATTGAGATGGAGAGAATGCAGCCAGGAGTTTTGCGTAAGCGGCAAGGGCGGCGCACCTTTCCAGGGCATTTCAGAAATTTATATATAATATATATGTACCTTTAACCATGTTTTTTTTTTATCAATGGACGTCAGGAGTTGGCTTTTATAGTTGGTCCAGTGGCGTGTCGGCGCCACCTTCAAATCTTCGTCATCGATTTCAACATAATCGTTATGGTTTCTGCGAGCTGACTCACCTCTTCAAGCAACAATCCATGATGGTGGCCTAGCTGTTTGTGATTAAAGACCTGGCACAAAACTGTTTACAGTGTTATCAGGCACCTTGGACGTGTAATAAGGTAGTAATTGAACGGATTTGACGGTCACCAACGGCCCGCTCTGGACGATGTAGTGAAAGTTTCACATGTTCACATGACACCTCTTGATAAGTTGGTATAATTATTTTATTAGAAGCCATAACCATTAACTGATAAAACAATAATAAATACAATCTTGAAGTTCATTGGGGTAATAAGACAGAATCGGTCAAAATAATAAACAGAAATCTAGGCATTTTACTATGAAATGCTTAGTTTCTTTTTAATACTAAAATTCTAACTGAAAATTTCAAGTTTTATTGAGTTTTTAGTGGGATTTAAATGGTTATTTAATCTAATATATGACTTTTGTCTATATTAATAAATACTTTAACAAATTGACTTAAAATTAGAAGCAGTTAATTCTGGTAATATATTTTCTTATCAATTATTGAATGCTGTTTAAAGTACATATTACGAGTTTAGTCAAGATAAAACCAAAAATGTAATGTAATTATAAAATTTCAGGTTTTGTTGGAAAAAAAAAGGTACGAGATAGAGAGACAGCAAAGAGCATAAACAACTTATTGTCTAAATGTGTAAACACGGAATTTTTTATGTATTAAAAGCTACCTTGATATTCGTATAATGCATAAAAAATAGTAATTAAATAGGTTGAAATTTAAACTAAACTCGACCAATTGCATATCTTGCAAAGTATAATTGAGGTTGATAAACATTATAAGACAAAGCTAAAGATAGATAAAATAATCCGCGAAATTCAGCAAACAACATAAAACTAAGATGAGAATTAAACATTTCTTTTTAAACAGAATAAATATACTTTAAAAAGCTTAAATTATAAAAAAATAAACTCAAAGCCTCAAATTTTTAATTACTTGAAAAGCTTAAACTTAGAAAAGATGGTGAAATATCTACTATAAATCTCTAAATATAATAAAACCATCTTTTATAATTAAAACTATCTTATTCAAACTATCTTACTATTCTATTAATTCATACTAGATAAATACATATATTTTTTAGAGCAAAGTTAAGATAAGTTATTATTTAAAGATACCCCTAGCCAGGCGTGCTACTTTCTGGTGATTTCTACAAATCCATTGCTTTATAAACATCATTAACGAGAGAGATATGTATCACTCCAGTTACAGGTAGTTCCCCCACACAAAAGGTTCTAGAAAAGAGAGCGAAAGTGAGAGGCGGAGAGTGACTTTCACTCTCGTTTCAGGGTTGTGTCTCTTTCTGGTAATTTGGCTCTCATTCTGGCTTGGTGTGACAGCATCTCTTGACGTTTCACCGACATTGAGCACTTAACGGTTGTTCTGTTGTATCGTAAGAGATCGGGCGTCATCGTCGTTGGTTCTTATTTTGGAAGCTCCTTTCAGAACGCGCCTTCTCAGTATTTTTAGCCGCTCTCTCGGTCAATGCACACTTTCGGCCGAGTTTTTTATGGGCTTCGTTTTGGTTTCGTTTTTTATTTTCGCTTTTCGTTGTCGCTGCTGCTGCATTCCCGCATGCGGAAACGTTCGCTGGGTCGACGGGGCGTATGCGCAATGCTGCGACGCAGTTGCATTTCGCATTCCCCCGATTTGCACGACGTGCAAATCCTTTGGTATTTGCTTTGGTATTTCGTTTTCATCGCAATCTAACGGTACACCACGGATCGGAGCTCGGTCACGTTCTGGGAACAGAAAGGAATTTTGGCAAATTTGAAATTCGCCCGCGGAAATATGCGGCACTTAATTACTGCTGCTGGCTGGCTGGGCCCACGGGCCACTCGACGACATCCATTCATAAATACAATTTCACAACCTGATTTAAGAATCGCGCCACTTGCGCCATGTCAACGATCTCCGAGTGGAGGGAGGGAGAATGGCTTACCTGACCCTACCTGGGCATCGAATTCACGTCGCTCTGATTGCCGAAAATAAAACAACATAACAAAAGTCCAGCGACGAAAAGCATAAACCACAAACTGGTTTCTAATAGAATCGCCGGGGCCAACGTCGATCTGATATTCGTGCAGTCTAGACGAGGGCATGGGCATGAGCATGGGCTTACCATGGATCCTTGCCTTGGCAACAGAGTAAAAGAACAGGGAATGTCGCTTCTTCGTCTTCCGAGAAGATATCTGTGTGTGAACAGGACAGGAGACGGACAACGGGAGGACAGGACCGCTCGGTTGCAGAGCGTGTGAGCTAGTGTTTTTGTTTTGATGCCCATCCCATCGCCTGTTCCTTGAACTGAGGGCGAAAGTGGTGCGTCACGTCATCATCTCCAGTGTCTGACTTTGCCGGCGGCTTTGTCGTTCACCTTTGCCATCCTCATCCTCATCCTCATCCTTGTTCAGATCTCCTCTTCTTGCGGCTCCTTTTGGTATGCCAAAGGGTCTTCCGTTGCGCCTCGAGTTCAAAAAACTCTGCGATTGCCTCGCAGCGATCGCATTTCAAATTAGAAACTCTTTTTTTGGGGGATCCGATGACAAATGGCCATGGCTACCCAATGCTCTTTCGTTTTTGTAGAAGCATATAAAAAGTTTTAAGTTGAAAGTAAATAATAAAGGTTGAAAAGTTAAAATTTAGCAGATAAAGCTTAGAAAAGGATCATTCTTTAGGGGAATACCTTAATCGGGAAAGACATAAAAAACGTTCTCTTAAGGCTAACGTTCACTTTAATTATTAAATTAGCATAAGAAACTTAAAAACAATTCGAATCAAATCGCTTGAAAAAGAATTTATTTCATGGAATCTGTCTGAAGGTTCTTCAATTACCGTAAACATGACTGTCTTCTAATGAAAATGTTCGGGGAATTTCTGTTTTAAAGACAGTTCAATACACCTAGAGACTAATAACAAATAACTCTGGGTCATAGTCACTCTTATTTCTCAGTAACATAAAGACAATTTCGTCACAAATGCAAAATGAGTAAATTAATAGCTTGGCAACATAAATCAAGATTAGGCGGTAACAAAATCAAACGTTTTCAGAGTTGTCAGCTTTGCTTAAGGTAGATAATATTAATCAACAGGTATTTTTAGCTACAAAAAAGAAAAGAAAATTATGATTTAAATTAAAAACAAAGTTAGTTTTCAACAGAATCCTTTTCATCTTTATCCTTAAGCTGTGTTTAAATGGCAAAATTCGAATTATCTCCTTACAAGACTTTATCATGAAAGAAAAGCTTACATGTGAGTCCTTTTTTCTAGCCATAAGATCCTGCTAAAGTATATTTTCAACACTTTATTTTGTAAATTATAAATACAATTTTTAACGACTTCAGCAACACTTCCAAAAACAACCAAAAGATGGAGCCCCTGAATTCAGCATAAAAGCGCCACCTACGCGGCTAAGAAGTCACATCAGCTGCTTAGATTGACCGTGAAGCTGCGGTCACACTCTCGTAAAAACAACAACAAAAAGGAAATAATAAAAATGTTAATTTCCCGGCTATTACGAAAACAACGAATTTCCGGCAACTTAAGCTGGTCCCGCTGGAGCAGCGATGCCGCCAAGGCGACCACCGAATCTAGTCCGCTGGACACAACCCCAGAAAAGCGACAGCAGGTGATCAGCGAGCTGGCGGAGCCGCTGGACCGTAAAAGCCGGCCCGCCATCGATCCCAAGGAGACGAGCGTAATGCTCTTTCCCGGCCAGGGCAGCCAGTATGTGGGCATGGCCAAGGATCTGCTTCGTTTCCCCGGCGCCCGGCGCATCTTCGAGCTGGCAAACGAGGTGCTGAAGTTCGATCTGCTGAAGATCTGCCTGGAGGGACCACGTGAGAAGCTGAATCGCACAGAGCACGCCCAGCTGGCCGTGATGGTGTCCTCGCTGGCGGCGCTGGAGCAGCTGCGCGAGGAGCGGCCCAAGGCCATCGAGACGTGTGTGGCCGCCGCTGGCTTTAGTCTGGGGGAGATCACGGCCCTGGTGTTCGCGGATGCCATACCATTTGACAAGGCGCTGCGCCTGGTGCAGGTGCGGGCCACCGCTATGCAGGCGGCTTGTGACCGGACAGCTGGAGCCATGGCCATGACGCTGTACGGACCGGACACCAACCTGGGCGAGGCCTGTGCCCGAGCACAACAGTGGTGTGTGGACAAGGGCGTGGAGTCGCCCTACTGCGGCATTGCCAACTACATGTATCCGCACTGCAAGGTGGTGGCCGGCAATGTGGAGGCCCTCGAGTTCTTAGAACAGAATGCCAAGGCCCTAAAGATCCGGCGGATGAAGAGATTGGCGGTTAGTGGCGCCTTCCACACTCCCCTCATGCAGAGCGCCGTGGAGCCGTTCACCAAGGCGCTCAAGTCGGTGCGACTGCAGGATCCTGTCATCAGGATTTACTCAAATGTGGACGGTAAGCCGTATCGCAATGCCAAGCACATCCTGACGCAGCTGCCCAAGCAAATCCTCAGGCCCGTCAAGTGGGAGCAAACACTCCACGAGATGTACGAGCGCAAACAGGGCGTCGACTTTCCGCGCACCTTCGAGTGCGGTCCCGGCAAGGGTCTCGTTCAGGTCCTGGAGAAGGTCAACGCCAAGGCGGCACAGACGAGCTTCAATGTTACAGCCTAAAGTTTATAATAAAATCCATTTGTTGCTTTTATAAAAATGTATTTTTCTTTGTTGCTGAGGAAACAAAAAAAAAAAATAAAACGTGGGAGTTGCTAATCTGCGTCAGATCCTTAACTCTTGTCGTCCCGGGTGCGCATGCGATGTGCGAAGGCGGCGCCCTTGTTCTTGCGGAAGCTCTCGAAGGGATCGTGCATGTTGGCGCCCACGCCCTGTAGGGAAAGATTCAGACATTAGGAGTTTGCGCTCTTGGGCTATTTTTGCATAGAAACTTACCTTGTACATTTCGCGACGATCCCGCACCTCGCCACCGGAGATGGGCGTATCTATGCCTTGGTTCTTTGAGCCCAGTCCCGTGCCAGTGCCGGCCCAACCCATTTTCATGAGCATTTGGTGGCCCTTGTTTGACTCCTCAATGAATTCCTGTGGCTTGGCAAAGTTGCTGCCCCTAAAAAGTGGAAAGAAAATTTATTTAGAACTTGAAGACTTCCTTGCTCGTCCCTCAACTCACAGAAAACTCGGTGGAGTTGGTGATCTATCGCGGTCCACTCGCCTCAGGGCATTGTTACCATTGTTGGCATTGTTGCCCGAGTTGCCAATGTTGCTGCGATCTGAACGATTCTCTCGATTGTTGTTGGTATTACTGTTGTTGTTCTCCCGTTCGTGACGCGGCGATCGGTTGCGACCCTTGCGATTGCTACCACTTCCTCCTCCTCCACCTCCACCGCCGCCGGATCTGTTGCGCTGCATCGGTGGCGGCGTCATGGCTCGTTCTATGGATCGAGAACGGGATCGGGACCGGGAGCGGGAACGTGTTCTGTCGCGCGGCGGCGGTGTGTGGGAACGTGAGCGACTGCGACTCTTGGATCTAGAGTGGAAAATAAAAGAAGTCGTAAAGTGCATAAAACTTTCACTGCTAAAACTCACCGATAAACACGTTTATTGCTCTTTTTAGGCTTTGGCTTCTCGAGCACAATGGGACTGGGGGAGCGGGACTTTTCCCGTATGCCATCCTTGATCTCCTCCTCCTTTTGCTTTCGCGCCGCATTCTTCACTTTGTAGTACTCATAGAGACCAAGCTTCTCCCAACCCTCACTGTAAGACAACATGAAGCTTTATTAGAATCTTTGTAAGATGTGTGCTTAGGGAAACCACTTACTTATCCCTGGGACGATCGTGGGAAGGAGCGGCATAGAAAGCATTCAATGCATTGGTCAACCGCTCGCTTTGTGGCGCCGGAGCTGGCAGTCGTATGTCCGCTGGATCTAGGGGCTTGTAAGTGTAGTCTTCCAGCCGGATTAGGGGCACCATCAGACCGGCTGGCAGGTCGTAGTAAGGCGCTGTGGGTATTTGTGGCTCTCCGATAACGACAGGAGACTCGGCAGAGTCTCCTTCTGTCTGCTGGCCATCCTCTGACGAGTGTTTTTGCTGCTGGTCCGGATGTCCGTCCTCGGGTTGATTCGTTATCACCGCCCGAATGGCAGCATTAAGCACATCGAGATCCACTGGTTCTCCCGGCTGCCCACCAGATCTCATGGTCTGAGGATAGGCAGCCATGGGCGGAGGCTGTTGCTGCTGCTGCTGCTGATGCAGTTGGTGAGGACCTGGCCCCGCCTGCTGCGGGTCGTCGGGCTGGCGTTGCTGCAGCTGCATCACAGCCTGAATGGCAGCATTCAGCACGCCAAGATCAACAGGTGGCTCGTTGTTAGCTCCTCCCTGACCCTGCTGCATCTGTGGATATGGCCCCTGTTGCTGCTGCTGCTGCTGCATTGGTGGCCCTTGTCCGTGATGAAGCATGGGCCCTGCAAAGCCTGGCGGTGGCTTCGACATGTCCGGAATGAAAAAGTTCGGACCTCTAGGATCCGCAAAGGGGTTGCCCGGGTGCTGCTGCTGCTGCTGATGAAAGTTGGCTCCCGGATAAACATTGTTCCCCGCCTGGGGATGGGGATGCTGTTGGGGATCGTGCGGGCCCGAGGGATTAACCATATGCTCCCGGTTCCCCGGCATGTTCACCCGGTGGGACATCAGCGAAGGTATATTCTTCCCAACGACCGGTCCTCCTTGGTGTTGCAGCATGTGCTGTTGAGACTTTTGGGCCACCATGAGCTGCTGCTCCAGCTGTTGGCGCTGCTGCTCAAACTGGGCAATCTGCTGGCTGGCATGTTGGATGAATATCTGATGCTGTTTTTGGTAGCTGCAAATGAGTGATAATTTGAGTTGCAGAACTATAAAGAGGCTTTAACCAACTCACCTGTCTAGGGTGGCCTTGGTGTTCTGCGTAAATTTGGCGGTTATGTCGGGATGTGTGTTCTGCAGATTGGTTTTGTACTCTTGCATGGATGAGTCCGGCGACTGCAGCTTCGAGATGACGCAGGCATCGAAGAACTTGGCCTTGGACTCCCACAGCGACAACAGCTTGGCAAGCTTCTGGCGCTGATCGTTGCTGGCAACTGTGAAAGGTTTGAAAATGGTTAGTAACTAAGGCCAGCGCATATGGACATTAGGAGAATATACATACTCAAGTCGGCGCTGCAGAACATCGGAATGACGACATTCTCGAGGTTGTTCTTCAAGTCATTGATGTTCTTGCGCATGCTGTAAATACATCGTTGCACTTAGGACACACTGCTGCCAATCCCGGCGCCTGCTAGTCTAATGTCTTTCGTCGTCAGTCGGGTCAGTTTCGGTCTGCTCAAAAACCAACCCACAGAGCCAGGGGACGCTGCTGCCTGAGGCTCTGGGGGTTAGTGGTCTGACTTTCTATAATAACTAATAACTAAACTATTGGCGATTGACTGGGCGAACTTACCAGTGGTGGAGTATATCATTAACTAAATATATAAGATGCAATTTTTGCTGAAACGTTGAACCATTGACCAAAGCCCTAAAAATAAATTAACAAACGAAAAAAACATATTTTTCTCTAGTTTCTGGTATGCACAACAATAATTCTGCCAAAGTTAATTGTTGTGCCAGAATGACTTAACTTGTTAGTTCTTTCTTCTTTTCTTTTTTTTTTTTTCTTTTTTTCTGATGATTTTCACTGTGTGTTTTTTGTGTAGTTTTAAGCTTATTAATTAGGAAAATGATGTGTGTGTTTTGGGTGTGTCTGTGAGTGTTTTTCCCTAGCTATGCTCTAGGTCCCGGATCTGTGGGAACTATGTCATGGATCATATATATATATAACATCTTTCGAAAACGAATCAACGAATCAATCTCGAGCCTTTCTGCGGAATCGATCATCTCTCGCTCTTGCTTTTCGATATTTCGTTTTTGTTTTGGTTTTTTGGTTTTGGTTAGTATTTCACTCGTTGAAAGAAAGAAACACAATTTAATTAATATATATGTGGAGTATCATTAATTATAAAACTGAGAGGCATACTTCTTTAAAAGATATTGTAAAACGACATTGATTTTTGCGCTGTCGGTTGAATGCTGTAAAATCCAGTTCTTGCCTAAAATTGCAATATCAAACGGGTTACTCATATTGTCATTGTCACTGGCGATATATTATTATTATTAGGTAAATGTATATAAATATTAATCAAAAGTCTGTATGGATATATATTTAGTGTGTTTTGTTTGTGTGCTTGGCAAAAAGGTATTTTTTTTTCTCATTTAGATAACTTATGACTTGAGATTTACGAGACTATTGTATGAACTACAAACAAGCAATAATACTGAGTCCGGCTGGAATCGCCCAGCTTGGACTTGTATATTTACCTGCAGAGATGCTGTCCTTGGTGCAGGACTCTATGATCGGCTGCAAGACGCCATCAAAGTCCCTCAGCACGATCCCCTGCTCGCCGGCCAGCTGCTCCAGCTGCGTCGTCTGCGCCCCGGCGATCGCCTCCTCGATCTGTTTCGTCTTCTGGTTCATCAACGCCTAGAGGTTGGTTCGTTTGGATTCGGTATCGGTATCGGTATCGGTTGTGCGATTTAGTTTCAGATGCGTTGGTATGGTGCAGATCGGTTCGGATCGGATCGGTTTGGTCATTGGACACACAAAGGTATTTTCGTTTCATATTCATATGCGCATTAGCGTTTCGCGGTTTCGTATTCAAACAAATTTGATTTAGGGATTTGTTTTTTTGATTTTTTGTTATACAGTTTTTGTCAGTTGGTATGAAGAGTGGTTTTTGATTTGGTAATTTTTTTTTTTTTGGTTTATGTTTCAAAAAATACAATAAAGCAAAAGTTTAATGTAGCATTGTAAATGGTTAATTCAATAGTTAAAATAATAGCAATAAAGTTGGTAGATTGGCAATGCTGAAAGTAGACTTTAAGGCATCTCTTATCCACAATCGAAGATCAAGGGGACTGAGGAGGAGATCAAAAGGGGCCAGAACAGGGGCAAGTGGAGTCTGTGCTCGGTTAATTTAGAGTAAAAAGCGAGCAGAAGTCAGAGCAGAGATGGAAGACCTGAGTCCTAATTATTTATACCATAAATATTTCATATTTGCTGTTCTTTTGAAGTGAATACTAGTTTAACACTTCAACTTGAATCAAATTTTAAGGTTTAAAGTATTATAAACATGGGAATATAGATGATAAGTTAACATTTACGAGGTACATCTTATTTTCGGCTCATTTTGTGGCTCTTAATGAGCAAGTGCTCAGTTAACCTTCTCTCTAGTTGTGTTTGCTATTGAAAAAGCATCATAAGCTTGCTTCGTTAGTTTGGAAGAAATGTTTTAAAGTATCTTTATAACTTCTATAAATAATTAGAAGACTTAACATAGAGATAACTCTCAAAAATAAGCAAAAATCTTTCACAGAGTACAAATTTGCATTTGAAGTTGAAAAATCAGTTTGTTTCATTTTTTTTGTGCCATATTTGGGACGTTATCAGGGTGGGTCGACCATAAAAATAGTTGAATCAAGAGAAAGAGACGATACAGGGACAGTTTCAGTAACATTTTTCAATTTTAACTGAAACTCTAGATAGTAATTCGGAAGCCAGACACTAGAAAGAGAACCTAAGCTCCTCCAAAGTTATTTCAAATTAAACATAAAGACAAGAAAAAAGAAAGACATAAAAAGGGGAGGGGGCTCTCCTTCAAACACTCTCGAGCTGCTCTCGAATCCCTTCAGAAAAATGCTTGCTAGAATAATGTAGAGTAGACCGATGATGGTTATCTGTGTCAAATTACCGTGTGTTGTGCGGAGAGATTCGCTTCCGATTGCTTGATCTGTTCCCGCAGCGTCTTCTGCTGCAACTTGATGGCGTCCAATTGGGAGGTTAGGTTCATAACCATGGCATTGCCATTGGCCTGCTGCTGCTGCTGCTGTTGCTGCTGGTTATTTGGCGGCCCGCCTGGGCCTGCGTTCGGTGGCCACATGTGCTGCGATTGCTGTTGCTGCTGCTGCTGCTGCATGTTATCTTGTGCGTTCTCTGGCGGGTGCTGCTGCTGCTGTTGCTGGTGGTTGGGTGGTGGATAATGACCGGGAGGCTGGGATTGCTGCATGGGCGGAGGGTGTTGCATATAGTGGCCGCCGCCTTGTTGAGAAATGCCCTGCTGCTTGAGCACTGCAAGGAGGCAGAAGGATTACTAACATGTAATCAATGGTTTTTCCTTGAAGAAGCATTAGTTACTAACGCGTCTGCTCCGCTGCCACCCGGAATTGATAGTAGCTGGCAAATTCGCCGCCGTACAGGAACTCGAACTTGGGGTTGTTCTGCTGCTTCTGCTTTGTTATGGCCTCGAACTCCGGGCCGTTCCGGGCCACGAACTCCGCCAGCTTGTCGATAATATTGCGTAAACTGGCATCTGCAAAATAGAAAAAAAAAGGGGGAAATTTTGCATAAAATGTGAGCAGCATATCAATGTTTGTGTGTGTGCGTGCGTGTTCTGAGGTCGCAGTGTACTTTGCCCGCCGGAAAAACCGAGTTAATTGCACTTTTCCAGGCCAACACTTACCTCTTGGCGGTTGCACGTCCATGGCGCTGCTGTTTATACAAACTTTCACTTTGTAATTTCACTTAAAACATTACTTTTTACACTTTTTCAGCGGCACTTTTTATTCCTCTATTCTTTTTCTTCTTCTTAAGTGGTGTGGCCAGAGCTGAATACTAAAGTATTTCACGCGGGAAAAAAAACTCAGTCTGTCAAGGCCAAGGGGTCTTTAGCCATTTAGCTTTATCAACAAAAAAGACAGCGGTCTCACTATTGCCAATTTTAGCTAGTGATGTAAATTTAACTAGAAACATGGATGTCGATGTCCATCGATGCTTTCAAAAGGAAACATCGATGTTGGGTTGCTACATCGGATCAGAGCTTCGATGCATCGATGTATGGCCCATGTTTTTTTTACGAAATTTGTTGTTTAATTAAAGCTTATATTTCTTAATTTGGTTTTGCAAAATATTTATTTTAATAACAAAAACATATGCTTTCATAGCAGTCTTACAAGTTTCAAACAAAACAAATAAAAAAAAAAATATAACATAAAAAACTTATGCTTTCATAGCAGTCTTACAAGTGGTTCTTCCGCAGGTGTTTGTTTTGCAACTACATCCACGTTTTGTTGGCTGATCTTGTGGACATTGCGCAGGTGGTCCTTCATATTTGTAGTATTTCCCGCAGTCTTAAGCGTTTTGCCACAAATGTTACATTTGGAGCTATGGGCATCAATTTTACTGAAATGCTTCCAGCAAAAGCTCGTCTTTGTTGTTATTCTGAAAAAAATGCTTTTGTAGTAACAACCAAAAGTACAAGAAGGCCATTGACCGGATGGACTTTAACTCAATTTTAATAAATTTACTTACTTCGGCATTGCAACAAAGTTCAGGGCGACGAAATAAGCGGAAAATGACGACGAACTTTCAAATTTACTGAGAATTTCAACAGCCGATGGTTTGCAAAACATCGATGTATCGCTCAACATCGATATGAACAAAAACATCGGAAAACATCGGGAAAAATCGCCAAAAAAACATCGATGTTCGATGCATCGATGTTTTTTTACATCACTAATTTTAGCTTCTTTTTTTTGAGGTAAACAAACTGGAAAAACATATATTTATAGCCAGCCCGTCGCTCGATTTAACACAAACTTCACGCCAGCGGGTAGTAATTGATGTGGCACCCCGCCAGCGGCATGACAAATCAATCCAGCTCACCGATCAACCCTCGCACAACGGCGTGGCAGTAATTTACGCGATCCCCGCCGTCATATAACTTTGTGATAACCAAAACTACAAACACATTTCACCGAATACGATGGGCAGCAGAATGGCCGAGAATGCCGGAAGCAGCGTTATCAGCATTAATGGAGCCGGAGCGGGCAGCGGTCAGGCAGCGGCGGGACCTTCGCCGCTGCCGCAGCGCAAGTCCTCGTCGGCAGAGTCACCGCCGGAGCTGCGAATTTTGTGCTTCGACCTTACATTCTATAACCGCACAACGCAGTTCCTGCTGAGCTGTGCCGGGGTCTTTATCCTGTACATCTTGTATGGCTACCTGCAGGAGCTGATATTCACGGTGGAGGGATTCAAGCCGTACGGTTGGTTCCTCACCCTCGTCCAGTTTGGCTATTATATCGGCTTTGGACTGGTGGAGCGTCGGCTAGAGGGCTATCGGGTGAGCGGAGGATCCTTCTGGAGCATCGAGCCGGAGCCACGTTGCATTCCCATGAAGACGTACCTGGTGTTGGCTGCCATGACGCTGGGCACCATGGGTTTGTCCAACTCAAGTTTGGGCTACCTGAACTACCCCACGCAGGTGATCTTCAAGTGCTGCAAGCTCATTCCCGTCCTGGTGGGCAGCATCCTCATCCAGGGCAAGCGCTACGGAGTGCTGGACTTTGCGGCAGCCACCTGCATGTGCATTGGATTGGCCTGGTTCACGCTCGCCGACTCCCAGATGACGCCGAACTTTAATCTGCTGGGCGTGGTGATGATATCGGGCGCCCTGCTCTGCGACGCCGCCATCGGGAATGTTCAGGAGAAAGCCATGCGGGAGTTCAAGGCACCCAGCAGTGAGGTTGTCTTCTACTCGTACGGCTTGGGTTTCGTTTACCTGTTTGTGATTATGCTGGTTACTGGCAACTTCTTCAGTGGTTTTGCCTTCTGCCTGGAGCATCCACTGGAAACCTTTGGCTACGGCTTCCTGTTCAGTCTCTCCGGTTATCTGGGCATCCATTTCGTTCTGGCTCTGGTGCGGAGTAGTGGCGCTCCCATAGCGGCCACAGTGACCACCGCTCGCAAGGCTGTGACCATCGCTTTCTCCTTCATCCTCTTCAGCAAGCCCTTCACTGTGCAGTGAGTATTGCCAACGTAAAAAACGTAATAAGTGCCTTCTAACTTGTGTTTCTCGTTCTCAGATATCTGTGGTCTGGCCTGATAGTGGTCCTGGGCATCTATCTAAATGTTTATAGCAAGAAGAACAAACTGACGTTTGCCGACATCCGGCAGAGACTAAAACAGTTCGCCAATTCCAGGATCGCGCGGACTCCGAGTCGCAAATTCCTCATTGAAGTTTAGTTTTGAATACCAAAAATAAGTTCTACATATTAGTTCTTCGGACAAACGGTTTTCTACAAGAAAGCTATGTACTATATTTACTTAATTATACGCTATGCAAATCTTTTGTAGCCAACATTTCCACCTGCTGTTATCTGTCCATGTCGAACTCCATCACGCGCTTGAAGAGGTCCTGCCGCTCCTTGGCGGAAGTCAACTGGCCCATCTCACGGTCCAGAAACTTCTTCTGGTGCTTGATGATGAACTTGTTGCACTGTATAATGGTGGCGCCTATGTAGAGGGTCCTAAACTTGGCACGGACATCTCCAATCTGAGAAATATGTAGGATTTTAGTGGAACTATTAAGGATAAGGGATAAGGTTTCTGTCTTACCAATGTTATTAAAGGCAATATGCTGGATACAAAGCGTTGGCCACCGTGCAGGCACCTTATAATGGCAATCTTGGTCCGCTCATTGATGTACTTCACCCGGAATCCCTGCTCGATCATTCCCAGTCCATGGACTCCATAGTACTTCTCCACATTTTGTAGCAGGCACTTTGTCAGCGTGTTGTCGTTGAACCACAACACTTTAGTGCTTGTGTAGGGCACTATCTGCACCGCAATATATCTATTTCAATGAATTTATAGGTATTATTATGAGTTTAATTTATAGTTTTGTTTATTTACCTGTTTTTTATGCGAACCATGCCTTGTTGACTGGTTGAACACGCACGCGTTAATGCTTTTTAGACTTAAGGCTGTGAATAGTGCCTGGCCACACTGTTTGTTTGTGTCGGCTTTATGACCGCGAAACATGGTTTCTATGACTTCCGCTAGAGGGCGAAAACGAAAAAATTTAATTTTGGAAACCAAATAAATTAAATCAGTTTAACTTAATATTAAAATATGAAGATATCCCATTATAATTAAAATAATAATATATTAAAAAATATTAAGCTAAAAATTAATAATACTCTTTTCTTTCAGCGTTGAAACTTAAAATATATCAATTAGCCTCTCATGGAAATTTTCATTGTTGTTTAATTTACAATTTCAGGCTTACCATAATAATATTTTATTCAAGGAAAATTAAGAATAAGACAACCTAGATCTGTAAAAATGTCTAAGAAATTAAAATGTTGTAAGGTTCTTAGAGATCAATATTATAATCCTTAAGTAATAAGTAATAAACTTTAAAATTCACTACACTTTGTTGTGATAAGTTTTGAAAAGTAAATATTAGATTTAAGTCCTGAATAACTTATTAATTAAGAGATTATAAGCTAAATTTTGGTACAGGTATTAATTGGGAAACCGGAATAGGTCAAGCATTTAAAATTTCCGAGAATTTTAAGATCGAATTGTGGCCAATTTATGTCAGTTGTCAAAATGTTCTACATATATTTATACTATATTTTAAAAAAAGTGTAAACACTTTAAGATATTTACGCCAAAAGCCCTGCCAAAAAAACGAAAAGAGGAAATTTATTTCATTTCATGCAGTTCGTTTTTCCTTTGCATTTATTTATATTTTTTAATTTAAATTTGTTGGTGCCAAAACTCAGCATGCAATATATATATTATAAAAATGTAAAAACAATGCAAAGTCATCCAACCTTAAGTAGTTAAATATATTATAAAAATTTTAAAACAATGCAGTGTCATCCCACCCGAAAGTAAGATCCTCCCACCTGCTATACCCTGGAATTCAGAGCAAACACTGCACGCATTCACGCCTCGCACCATTGGCGAATTCTCCAAGTTGTGATGCATCTGGTGGCAGATATATATACATATACATATATTGGAGCGTGTATATAATATATATTGTTTATATGCGCAACGCATCGCATTATAGCCAGGCGTCTAAAGCATACATGCAGCTTCCAACCCACCACACCACACCCCATCCATCCCATCCCATCCTCATCAGACCTCGCTGGCCATGGAAAACCACTATACGGCTCGTATTCAGTCTCCGGCTGTGAGTGCGGCGGGATCCGTGCTCCTCGTCGTTTTATTTTCGCTTTTTCCCGATAGCACATTTACAGTTATTTCTAAAAAACAATAAAATTCAGGCAGCGACGTGGAAAAGCGCTACAAATACAGACAAACACTCCGTGCGATCTCCGTTCGTGTTTTTTTTTGGTTTTGTTTTGTGTGCGTGGCAAGTTCAGAGATTTTGTGGTCTATATTTTGGAAAACGCATCCGCGCAGCCTCGTAGTTGGCACGAATATTCCGTGGCGATCGGTTCAAGAGATATATCAGTGATCAAACCAAACAACAGCAGCAACATGAGCAGCGTCGTAAGCACTCAACGTCCGGTTTCCGAGTTCCGCAAGGATTACTAAAAGGATTTTTATTTTTATTTCCACCAAAGGATGAAGATCTTACCCCCGAGCAGATTGCCGTTCTGCAGAAGGCCTTCAACAGCTTTGATCACCAGAAGACCGGCAGCATCCCCACCGAGATGGTGGCCGATATCCTGCGCCTGATGGGTGAGTCTTGCCTTGAGTCCTGAGATCTGCTTCGAGAGGGAACTCATGTTGATTGTACTTGCAGGTCAGCCCTTCGACAAGAAGATCCTGGAGGAACTGATTGAGGAGGTCGATGAGGACAGTAAGTACAAGTTCAACCTATAGATAGATTCCTTTATATATAGCATCAAGATTGAGTCATTAACATTATTTTAAATGATTGAATTTTATGCATAAAAATAGACCCAGTTCAATATTCGAAAATTTAAATTATTTTTTTTGGTGGAAAGAAAAAGCTAATTAAAATAATGAGTTCAGAAAATTCAAATAAATGTTCGAGTTTTTGTTTTTCGTATATAAAATTTCATTTAGGTTGCATAGAATATTATAATCATTATTTTAATTAATTATATATAGATGTTTCTTCGAAAACATAAAAATAGAGCAACATTTTGAATTATGGTTGGGAA
This sequence comes from Drosophila punjabiensis, assembly GCA_008042585.1. Taxonomy (NCBI): domain Eukaryota; kingdom Metazoa; phylum Arthropoda; class Insecta; order Diptera; family Drosophilidae; genus Drosophila; species Drosophila punjabiensis. Next base: position 15,881 of record VNJR01008443.1, on the reverse strand, counting down.
AATAAATCATTTTACATATAAAGAAGCTCTCACTAGAAAGAACTGGAAAAGCGAGAAAAATATTCTACAGAAATAATATCAAATTACAAGGGGAATATTTAAAGTAATAAAATAATTATAATAGGATTTAAATAAATAAATTTATAGCTTAAATATTTGAATTTAAAATAAAATAATTATTAAACATTTATATATATTATAATTTTCAGCATAAATATTTGAATCTAAAGCTATTACTATGCTGCTAAGTTTAAAAGGATTTTCTTAAGCTTTTTCTAAAGCATACAGCTTCTTGTAATATTTCTTTTGATGAATTAAACTCTAACGATATACCCCATTATCTTCAGATATCATATATTCTAATAGATAAAAAAATTCAAAAAAAGTTAAAGACTAGTGACTAAATCTAATCATTATTATTACACTAAAATAAGCATGATTCACTATCGACTGATGATTGTATTTAACTTTCTAGCTGTCAGTGATTTATGATCATCAGAGTCTCGGGGCCCCGATCATTAGTCTAAAATGTCTACATACATATATTCGCCATAGCTAATTATATATTTTGGATACCTTTCCAGAGTCCGGTCGCCTGGAGTTCGGTGAATTCGTGCAGCTGGCTGCCAAGTTCATCGTGGAGGAGGATGCCGAGGCCATGCAGAAGGAGCTGCGCGAGGCCTTCCGCCTGTATGACAAGCAGGGCAATGGCTTCATTCCCACCACCTGCCTGAAGGAGATCCTCAAGGAGCTGGACGACCAGCTGACCGAGCAGGAGCTGGACATCATGATCGAGGAGATCGATTCCGATGGTTCCGGTACAGTGGATTTCGATGGTGAGTCTCTCGTATAGCATTTATATATTTTCATTCATTCTAGTGGTTTGCTATGCCGCCGCCCACGCCATGCGTATAGTGATCATAAATCTGGTGATCTTCAGATACCGAAATATCGCTCGATTATGACAACTTGATCAGACGCTCTCATGGAGCATATCGATGGTTATTTTTAGTCTGCGAGCACATTCGTTTTCCACGCATTTTTCATTCTCAGGCATAGATATCGGGCATCGGCATTTTCCATATACAAACATTTCTCTTGGCTCGTGTTTATGGAATATTTATTTATAAATATGCATACAGCGGTTGCTTTGGGCTTATGGCATCGGTTTAATGTCTGTCGTTTTGTTTAATTTACAGAATTCATGGAGATGATGACCGGCGAGTAAATAAACGCACTGCGTCTGCCACCCACAAGCCACCACCACCTCCCACAACAACACACAGCACACACAAGCACACACTCGCACACCTGTTGGACCACGGACACACTCACTTACACACACACCATGCACACGTTTGTTTGCTCCTCATGTTTGCACACTTGTTTCACTTTTTATTTGCATTTTCCCCACGGGAGCAAACAAATCCACGTACTTCAGTTTGACAATGCCAAACACAAAGTAGAAATAGAACTTTTTGTACTACTTTTTATACTAAAAGAGCAACGGAATACTGTGTATGCGAAAAAATAAATGTTATACCATAACAACCAAAAAAAAAAAACAAAAAAAAGCAATCTCGAAATAAGTTTGTTTTGGGATTAGATTTTGGCGCCCAGTAAACACGTCTATATCATAAATTTCATTTTGATTATGAGCGTAAAGAACAGAGCATCAACTATATTTAGCAGAAAATAACTATTTCTGTGGATTTTAGGGTAATAAATTTTTCTATTTAATAATTTCCTCTTAAAATGCCGAGTCATTCGGTATTAGGGATTTGACAAATATTATGTGCTGGGTCAAAATCAAAACACAAAACCAAAATAAAAATAAACCGAGGCAATTAGTCACAAGTTCTTTTCTTCGTTTTTCCTTTTCTTTTTTTTGTTTTTCTTTTGACAAATTGACATTTTCTGCCATTTTCTTGTTGGATTAAATTTTTCACTTATTTTGGTTTTAACTGAATTTCAGGAATAAATACAAAAAATATGTGGGGGCAATAACACAATTATTTTAAAACGAAAATTAATGAATTTTCTTTGTCTGTCTTTTCTTATTTTGGACTTTGATTTATTTTTCTGATATTTAAGCTTATTATAATTTTTGTCATAAGTTTACAACACAGTAAATGAAGTCATTATTGACTTTATAAGCAATAAATATTTATGATCAGCATCTCTAGTAGAGTTGATCTAGACATGTTCCTATTTTTTTAATTTTATTAATAGTTACATCATTATAAAAAGTTATTACAAAAAAGTTTACATTTTAAAAAGTGTAAATTGTAAGTTTTCCGTATTAAAATTAAAGGATTTCAGCTTAGTTATGCTCGATTTATGAAACAATTCCCTGATAAGATTGCAAGCCGCAAGAGTATACAAATTTCGGCTTCCTGAAGTTAGCATTCTAGTTTCTAAAAGATTTATAGTCTCTTTATTTGAATTGTTGAAATAATTGTTTGATATTTAAATTATTTATGAGGTGTTTCTTAGATTTAAGCACTTGGCACGTTTTCTTGAAGAATTGTTTTCCTTTAGTTTTTGTCTTTTTGGGAGAGTCTCCTTTTTTTTTTAATTTTTTTATGTTAAAATTAAATATTAGTCCAGCTTTAAGTCAAATTCTGGTTCTTACTTAAGCTAAGGTGGTTGCATTTTAAGCAGGTTTTTTTTTAATTATAAAAATTATTTTAAGTTGTACTATTTTAATGGATATTTAGAGTGTTTTGGTATAATTTGTTATTATAAAAGTGCAAAACATATTTAATGCCAGGTAAAGTAAACTTTTAGCTAAAATATAATGATACTAAAGAACTTATTTACGAATTACGTCTAAATTCAATCAGTATAATTTAATTATTTTACTGTAAATATCGAGGTAAAATTTTAAAACTCCAAACTTTAAGTCCTATTTTTTAATTTCGAAGGTTTTATTTCTTAAATTGTAAACGACAAAAAGTAAAGGGTTCTTTATTTTAAATTTGGTTTTAACTACAGGAGATACCATTTTCCCTAAACTTTCTTAGAAATAAATATTACTACGGCTTAAATTGTATTTGTATTTATTAAAAATTTGATTATATTTGGTTCTAACTAAAGGTACTACAATATCAATAGACTTTCTTAGAAATAAATATTACTATGACTTCTGAAAGTTCCTAAAAATTTTAAATGAATTTTATTTGTTGCCCAAATGAAGTACTTTGTATGCTATTAATTTATTATAACTTTTTTCCATCATTCCGAATTTCCGTTATGAAAAGAATAAATATTATGCCAGCTACAAGAGTCAACTTCTTGTAGCTTCGATCGGCCGAAGAGAGAGGGGCTTCGCGCTGAAGAAGAAAGCTGCGGCCAAAAAAGCTTCGTCTTAACCACGTTAGCTCCGTGGGTAAGCTATTGCCTACCAGCGTTTCGGGCGAGTTAAGTGCTGGGCGTCGAGCGTGGAACGTCGTGCCGCTGCCAACTGCTACGCCTATTACCATATACGGGTTCCAATACGGCCCGTAAACCGAACCAAACTGAACGGATCGCGAGTTTTCCGCGAGTTTTTCGACAGTGTGTCTCGTGATTCGCATTGCGATTGATAAAGAAGTTCAAACAGAATTGTGAATATATACACTCCGACATGCCGCAGAGGTAACGGAAAGAAAGAAAGCGGTAGCTAAGGCCTTTATTTATATAATAACAGTAACAAAATGTTGTTTGTTTTGGCCAAGAACCGAGAATGCGAACGTGTTAAAAGCAAACGGCAACGGCAACGCTTTTGGCCATGCCTATAAAATTTATGACGGGCATCGTAAATTCATATAGCGCCCGATACTCTTTTCCTTAGCTAGGCGCTGGCTCTGGCCTGGACTTTTCATTTTTCTTGACATTGGCTTATCAAATAAATTATAAAACAAAATTGGACCTGATAAACGTTTGCTTGCCGTTGTAAATTTGTGCGTGTGTGACTGGTTATGAGTGTAAATGTGAGTGTGTGTGCGAGAGAGCTGTCGGCCAAGTTCGCTTGATAAGCGCTTTTTTGGGGCCGCTTTTCGTGGGCTTTTTTTTTTGTAATTTTAGCCCTGATTGAAAACAAAAGCCATTGCCAGCAACACGCGCGTCGTGCTTCTCGCGGGGGGCAAATACGGGAAAATTCTGCAGCTCAGCAGCAGAAACCAGACGTCAGTCGTCAGTCGTTTGTGACGTGTGTGAGTCACAACAATGGCAAACCCAGGCAATTAGCACTTGACTTTGAATCAAATCAAGCCGAAATCAGTCGCAAACATGATAACGCAAACACAAACAAATCGCAAAAGATTCCATTTGAGTGTAACTCCAGGTGTTTTCTTTTCTATTTCGAAAGTTCCACCAACAACTGGTCCTTCCAGCCGCTTCACAGACAGCGCAGCGGTAGCGGCTATGGCTATCCGCAGCATGTCCTCAACACGGTGCCGGAAACTGCGGTGCTTACCACGCCCCCGCCCACCAGAAAGCGTAAGTAGCGTGATTTTATTTGTTTATTTAAAATTACTTTTTGAATTTCGAGCGCTCGTGAACGAAAAGTCTGGCATCTCTACCAGCATGGCCAGAGTTTTCGTTAACGAGCGACAGTGCTGCCCATGTTTCGACAGTGCTGCCAAATCGCTAAATAAGCTCTTTGGCACGCTGCCCAACACTGAGCCTTTAATTAAACAACAACAACTGAAATAAAAACAAAAATTATAGCGCTCACATTCAGCTCACAAATTGCTGGCGTTGCTTCTGCTGCGGAACACAAGCGGCGATTCCTACCAGCGCGTAAAAAAAGCGCGATGAAAATGCTCGCGGACACGGAGCGGGAAGAGGCCCTCAATTTGGTGAGTTCAATTAACGAAAAAGGAACAAAAAAAAAGCGAAGGCCCAAAAACCATGACAACGGCAGAGCGCTGCAAAAACAAAACAAAAAGCAGCGCTAACCGTTGCCAAAAAATGCTTAATGCGATTAGCTAACTTTACTAATTGATTATCAATTTCTTCGGTTGTTTTCCGCTTTCCTGTTTTCCTCATTTTCCGCACCCCGCAACCGCTCCCGCTCCAACGCCGCCGCCGCCGCCCACTGTGCCGTTATTGATTTGTACACGGAACGTGCTTTGTTTGGCGGCGCTATCGCGAAAAACCTACGCACATATATAATCTCTGGGCTCGAACTATATACTACACACCGCGGAAATATGCAAAACACAAACAAACACACATATTACATATTATATTGCCGCATTGCCAGCAAATTGAATTCGAATGGGTGCTGCGGCAGGAGGTGCACGCGATACTGAAGCAACTGCGAACCATTCTGGTGGTAAGTTCATGACCTACATCTACCTGTGAATCCTTAATTTTGTCATTGTTTTCCATTCCGGCAGGAGTGCGCCCATCGGTTTCCAGTGCCGCTGTACGAGAACGAGGGAAAGAAGACTGAGAAGTTCATACTCGCCGTGTCGCCCGATCAGCTGAAGGCCGTGCTCACCCTGACGGGCGATGCCATTACACAGGCTGTAAGTTAAACTTGGGAGGTTGTGCCTCTTTAAGTTGTTTTTCCGAGGGGGTTTTCTTTTACAAAGAGGCCAAATGATAAATAATTCATTTACAAATAAGAACTAGAGTGTCGATATAAGTAGGAAAACAATTGTATACCCTTGCAGTTTGCAAATAGATCAGGGGACTATTTTGAAATTGTTGAAAACTAAACAAGAAAAGCATTAACTTCAATTAAAAAAGCTATTCTTCACTTAATTCGCTTAATTTAATATTTATTACGCTTAAAAAGCAGCACAAACCATTTTTAAATAACATTTGATTTGGTTTTTTTTTTAATTTTAATGATGTTTATTTTTCCTAGCGTTTATGGCTAGATAAACTTGACGTTCATGCCAATCAGGAATATATATAATATTTCTTAGGCTCAAAAATGACTCCTTCACTGCGTTTTAAGCTTAAACTACAATGCAAATGTATAAAAACAACAATGACACATCGAGGTTCTTTACATAGAGTGCAGTTTCTTGTAAATCCCCTAAAGAGATGGGGAATTACTCTTCGTTTCAAACCTAAGACCTCAGAAATGTTATCTTTATATCTTCGTTTAAATTACTCATATTCTTGACAATTTAATGCTTAAATCTTAGCTAATTATACAAATATGTAAACAAAAAATTTAAATAGAAAAATTAAGGTTGATAAATTTAGAACAGCTTAATTAAAGCAGACTCTATATGAGATCTAATCTATATCACCAAAGAAATATTAGTTAAATGCTTAGCTAAGCAACCAAATATTTATTAGTACCTAGGCTTCATTTATTTAGAGAAATGTCTGAGGTATTAGCTACTTAAATCATAGTTAATTAGTTCACTTTTCAAGCTTCAAACCAATTTAAAAATCTTTTATACAAAGTGACGAAATATGAGTTAATTTTTTTCACTTTTAAGTCTAATGACGTGGACATGGCCCTGATAGACAACTACTCACAAGCAACAGCTTATTTTGTAGTCTTACATCATGCAAACAATAAATTCGATTTCAAATAGGTTTCTACTCATAATATTCAAGTCTCAACGCTAATATAAATATGAATACGTTTACGTTTTCTTTAAAATAAATTCTCATCACTCTCTATTATTCACAGGACATTAGCTTTAAGCTGTGCAAGGCTCCCAGCCAAACGCAACGTACCTCCATCACAGGGGAATCGCCCTGGAAGCTGCAACAGGTCCAGGATGCCGCCAATCATCTGCAGACCGCCATCAACCATATAGACGACGTCGACGACTCTTATCACTTCAAGTGAGTCAGTTTGTTTTTGCACTCAGATTCGAGGTTATTTTTATATATATGTATATTTTGCCGGTCTCCGTAGAACCTCTGATGAAGTGCTGCATGTGATAGGCAACATACTGGATGCCCTGCAGCGTGGCAGGAACAGCTTGCTGGTGCCCAAAAAGAAGCCCATCGATGAGCTGATCAAGGGACGCAACATGAAGTCCCTGGTGCCTAACCTGCCCGAGGATCTGGCCGTCAGCTTCTATCTGCAGAGCCACAAGCTGATCATAGCCGTGTATCAGCTGCTGAATAACCAAGGCACCATGCGCTTCGATTCCCGCCAGGCGGAGGCCTCCGTTCAGTGGCTGAACGATGTGCTGCTGCTGCTAATGAATGGCCAGAAACTGTGCCAGCAATTAAAAGACAAGGTGAGTCACATACCAATAGCAATAAGTGAGGGGCCGGAAGTGGCCGCACAAAAGGAATTTGACTTGGATACCCTTGGCATAATATCACGATCGACACCCGCATTTGTTGAAAAAGAAGAATAATTCTTGGCAGTTTAGGAAAAATACAGAACAAGTAATTATTTTGGTCTAATAAAAGAATGAAAGCATTTATCTTGTCTACACAGAGAGAAAACTTGAAATTAGGTATAATAGCATACAGTTTGTTTTCATGAAAATCCAGATCTTGTCTTAGACAATTAATCCTTTTTGTTATTAGAATAAATTGTTCATGTTAGACATTCATATTTTTAGACATGACCTAAAAGAATACAACTATATTTCATAAAGAATTTTACTGCTGTCAGATTTTTTCTCAGTATAGCAAGCAAAATGTAAGGAAAACGAAAATTTGTTTGCCTTTTGGCTCTTGAGAACATCAAAAATTGATTTTAATTGGATCTATAAGTCAAAATAGAACCGAGAATTGTTCATCAATTGAAGGCCCGCCCACGTTAGGCTGACTTAGCGAAACACACCCACCACAGATATGGTCTATTTTTGGGTATTAACGTGCACTGATAAGGCGCGTCTGCTCTTGAACTGATATCACAGCGATTCGCATCGTCGGAGCACATGTGCCGCCGCAGATGCTGGGCTGTCCTATTTTTTTTTTTATTATTTTGTCCCACACACCCACAAGATGCTGCCAAGTTTTATTTAGTTGCTGGCCAAGTGCCAGGGCCACCGCGCTGCTGCTTCTGCTGCAGTTCTTGACTGTGACGCAAGTCCGCAATTAAAGTGGCCAATATGGGAACGGGCTGGCCCCCCCCGCCGTCGTCTGTGTGCGTATTTCTAATTCCATATTTCTACTCTCTTTTTCCCGCAGATATCTGTGTTTTCGGTGTACAAAGATTTCACAGTTGGCTCGCGCTCACCCTCAGCGCTATCCTATTGAGACGTGGCGCGAGTACCCCCCAGATGGGATGTCAACTGTGGAGCGGCGACAGAAACAATAACAACAATAATAGCTAATAAAGAAATCGTACTTGTAATAGCGAAGTAAATAATGTTAGTTGAAAAGTTGCTACTGGAAACGGCGCACACCCATAATACCCCTGCATACACCCTAAACTATATATATATATATATATACACAAAATAATACTAAACTGCACTATACTGCCGTATATACAGGGCAGTAGAGTGCAGTACAGTGCGGTACATGCATTCAACTAGTTTAATGTACACACAATCGACATTCATGATATATTACCCATATAGAACCTGAGTTCATCGCTTCACGTCACTCCAATTATGCATCAAAATGCATCAAAATAGCATTAGGCTGAGAATTGAAACGGAAACAAATGTGTTTGTATGTGTAACTAAATGAAATTGCTAGATAATTATAGTTTATTTGTACGTGTAATTTAATGTAATATACCATAGAGTCCCCTACCCCCTATATTTATGTTTTGCAAAGCAGATGCAGCAGAGTCAGTCGGTACTTAAGATCGGTACTTACAGCCCACGCCCCGTATACCCCGTAACCCCTTATATACATCGGCATTTACATGATATTGTTGTAATAAACCAAACCGAAATGTGAACAGAATTTTTAATTGTACTAAACACCGTTTTGTATTCGTATTCGTAATTGTATTTCGCGTGTACTCGTGTTAATCGTTAATAATTAAGCGCGCCCAATCCTAATCTAATCCAAAGTCATTTGTATCAACGGCCTTTACTTCTCGTTTACTTTATACATCCTTAACCAGGGAGTTTATAAAGATATATATGTATATGGAAAGTCAAGAGAGAGATGAGCAACGAAAACAATTACCACTGTACTTATTGAATATTACGATTGCCTAGGCACCCCCACGGATATGTGTTTGGGAAGAGAAGACAACTATTTATGTAATCACTAAGCGTACTTACTACTGTCCACATTCATTTAATTGTTGTTGAATAAAAATTACCTTTTACCAACGGTCTTGACTTTACAATTTGTTTGAAAACCTGGCGATTGTTGGCGCCTCAAGCCCGATAGCTGCGATCGAAAGCTCTGCCAACTCTGGCAACGCTCTTGGGTCTCGTCTGGGTCTTGGCCAGCTCTGTTTATGGCCAAATCAAATCGGACAGTTTTAAGTCTGCAGGCAAGCGCAAAGGTTTGCCATCTAGAAAAGTCTCGTTGTCTCCTGGTAAGCGGAGTTTATCCATTATTACGCTAAGTTATCCCCGCTTCTGAATGGATAAAAGTGCATTTAGTTTAAGTAACCAAAACATAACCTGGCCAAAAAAAGAGCCAGGCTAACGTAAAGTGCTTGACGGCTCGATGTCGAAATAGAGAGACGCGGAAACCAGTTCGCGGTAATTATTTTGATGCTAGTTTGACGGCTGTGTTGTAATCCCAGTTAGCCCAGCGTCAACATTAGCACATTTACCCGTGTTTCTCTCTGCTATTGTCGCCATTTCGTTGTTGTTTCGTAGATGTTGTTGCCTCTGTGTTGTTTCATTCGGAGTCTGCCTCTAATAAAACTTCAACTCGAAATTTACAATACTGTTGACCGTGGCCAAGTAACACACTAAGGCGAAACTAAGAAATCGAAAGCTTGATGCGATCGCTGGTTAATGAAAATCAAAATGCCAATGTTCAGTGGTTTTATTTAGATATTTGGGCTACGCATTTTGTTGCATATAATATTTTAATATTTTATTATATGGTATTAAATTTAATGTAACATTTTGTAAGTAATACTTAAAGAATTTTATATCAAACTTAAGCTATTTGAAAAATATTACTTCAAGTATTTTATATCAAACCTTAAATCAAATTTGAACAGAATAATTAAATATAATTTTAATAGGAAATCTCTTGCACTTCGTTTTTTCCAATTATAAATACTAGTTAGTGAACCTTTGACCTTTTTTGTGTACTTTGTGGTGAGCTTTAAAAAGCCTTTATTCTTTCACAGTATTTTTTCTTTTTTTTTTCAAAGGTTTTAAGCAAATGTGACTACTTAAAAAAATAGCCAACATTAATTAGGGTCAAGTTTTGGGAAAGTAACCGAGTTTATGATTAAACAAAATGTATGTTTTCTATATACAGTAGTCTAAAGTCAGCATGGTTTCGTTATATTACTATAATATTTTAATATTTTTTACTTAATATTTTAATCTTTGTTTTTTGTTATAATTATTTATACTTTTGTCAATTTTGTAAAGGAGAAGAAATTGCATAGTTCTTTATTTTGTCAGTTAAGAATGTTTCATACTGTATTTAAATATAATTTAATGCATACATTTTTTAGACGAGAATGTTTTATACTGTATTTAAATGTAACTTCTTTTGTAAAAACCAAGTCATAATTAATTTCAAATATAATATTTGTATCATATAATATTATAAAAACTCGATAAACATATTCCTTCAGAGTTAAACAAAATATTTTGAATGAATATATGTCTTAATAAGTTTGATACACATAAAATCCATCATATAAATTTATAAAGTCTAGACTTTAGTTAAGACTCGTTTCAAAGTCAAATGAAGTCAAAGTCAAGCTAAGAAAAAACTAGCAACAATCAAGAATATGTAGATTACCTTAAGAGTGTCCCAGGCTAGTAATCAAGGAAATGGGTATTGCGCAAAGTATGAATTAAATATAGTGTGTGTATGTGGATAATTCGCCACCTTTATTAGCGGGGGGGCAGTGCGTCGTCACGTAAGCCGAGAGCATTTGAAAAAGCGCCGAGTCATTCGGAAACCTGCTCCGCTGACCCTCGAAGAAGGTCGCCCGAGTCTCGGGCTGATGATGAGCCAGTTTATGCGGAATGGCGCGCTATGTGGCCGGGTTTATGGGGCTGCCGCAGCAGCCGCCGCCAGCCATAAAAGCCACTCTCACGGAAACTCAGCTTAAGTGGCCAGCTATGATGGTAGCTATGCTAACCTGCATTCGGTCTCGTTGCAGTTAAAACCAGTAAAAGCAGTGCACTTTGACCCCCGGACGCAATGAGTGGCGGCAATACAGGCGAAGTGGTGCTCGTAACCGGCGGCAGTGGATTTCTGGGTCAGCACCTCATCAAGCAGCTGCTGGAGCGGAAGGAGGAGCTGGGCATCCGCGAGATCCGCTCGCTGGACATCGTCCCATACAAGAACAACATCGGGCATGCGGACACACCCCTCCTGCGCACCTTTGTGGGCGACATCGGCGGTGACCCGGAGCCCCTGGGGCCGATCTTCGCGGGCGTTGACGGGGTCTTCCACTGTGCCGCCTCGGTGAAAATCGAGTATCCGCCCAACTACGATGAACTGGAGCGCGTAAATGTGAACGGTGAGTGAGCAGGTACTTTTCCGCCGGTGGGAAAACCCTCTAATTTGTGATTAAGTTTTATTACTTTAAGAGAGCTTAGCTTTTGATTTCGAGAGAGTCTAGTTAAGTGGTGTAAGGGAGATTAAATGGAAATTTAATAGTTTAAAGTTGTGAAAGCATTTAATCTTAGTCTTTTGAAATAAAACCTAAATCTTTTTTGACTTCAAAAAGTAGGGACAGACATTAGCTTAAACTATTTAGAACATTATTTAATTATTTATTTATTTATTATTAAAGATAGAGAAGTTTACAAAACTAGACTAACTTAGTTGGTAAAGCGCTGGCAGCAAGGCCTTCGGCTACATTATTTAATTAAAACTAACTATAAGCAGTAGTTTTTCTGCTATTTTCAAAAATTTAATAGTTTAATTTGAGGGTTTACTTGTCGTATACGTAATTTCATCTCTCTGTTAATAATACGTATCCGCCCAATGGAACTAAAAAACGTAATAAGAAATCATTCATATGTAATTTTAGGAACTCTTGCCGTGGTGGATCTGTGCATCCAGAACAATGTAAGGCGTCTGGTCTACACCAGCTGCACATCCGTCTGCTTTGTGCCCTTCAAGGGTCGCAGCACCTTCTCGGCGGTGATCAACTCTACGGAATCCAAGACGGACACGCCCACGCTGGACAGTTCCACTCTGTGGGAGCAGGACAGTCAGTTTCTGATAGCAGGCTATGCCTCAAGCAAACTAAGAGCGGAGAATATAGTGCTGAACTCAAACGGAGCACCTCTACAAAACCAACAGGGTGAGTTGGTTTAAACTTCCTGATCTAAAAATCCTTAATAAATCCCTAATCTTTACCAGAGTACCTGGCCACCAGCGCCATTCGTGCACCGCTAACCTACGGCGAGTGCGATTCTCACTTCATCACAACGATCTTCGAGTACCTGTCGACCCGGGGCTGGGTCTTTCCACGGATTGCTGGTGTGGGTGGCAAGCAACAGCTAGTTTATGCCGGAAATGTGGCCCATGGACACATCTGCGCTTACCAGGCCTTAAAGGTGTCCAACAAGGCGGTCAATGGACTCCCTGTCTTTGTCACCGACGACACGGGCATCAACGATGTCTCGCGGTTTGTCCAGAAGATGGCCGTGCTGGGAGAACGATTCAAGGTGAAGACCAGCTGGTGGTACATACCGCACTTCCTGTTCTTCTTCCTGGCCTTCCTGCTGGAGGTGGTGGTGCGGGTCGCGTATCCCTACACCAAGTACCGTCTGCCCTACTCTCTGCGCGCCATCGCCTCCTACACGTCGTCGATGCTGATGTACAATCGCCTGCGCGCCTCCATCCACATGGACTACATGCCGCTCTTCGATCCGGACGCGAGTGCCGAGCGGAGTGCCAAATGGTACGCCAGGTGGTGGGACGAGCGCAAGGAGGCCAGGAAGCTCAAGAAGAAGTCCAGCTGAGCTGAGTGGCGCTAATCCCGCATTACGCACTCCTAGTGTACGTTTCGATATCGTAAGTGGATTTGTATTTACTGCCCCGCTTGATGTCCTGTAAATATATATCCTGTTGAATAAAATGGTTGTTGTTCGTTGAAGGAGGTCGTGTTGTATTCCTGTATTTTTTTGGGGAAGAGCTCAAAGGCAAGGCCAAATAAGGTTTGCTTTTATTGTTTGGCTTAAGTCCCTAAAATTGTCTTAAAAAATGTAAACTTTATTCAATCTTTAAAGCTAAACTTTAGATTTTAATAAGAAAGGTTCTAATATTTCCATTTTAAATAGAAATTTGTAAACTACTTGTTTTCCAGCACAAGGCGCACAGAAGACAGGGCTTTAAGTATCCAATTTTGAAAATAAATAATGGCAAAATGGAATCGCATTGCCACTAAATTTCGTACAGCCTGAAAGTCTGCTATTTCCCATCCTGAAATCCCCTTCAAACCCCAATAATAAAACACTTGAACAGCATATGTTTTTGAACAATGTTCATATTGGTTTATTTATCATTATGAATTAATTTATTTATTTCTCAGTTATTTCATTATAATTTTTATTATATATATATATATATCAATATATATATATATATTTGTTTGTCTTGGTTTTTCCTTTCTTGTTTTTGTTCTTCTTGGTTTTTATTTTTTTTTGTTGCTCTAGAGCATTTCTTTCTTTCTGCCGTTTGTTTTTTAAACTTATGTACCATTAGCTTAACTTATTATGCCATTATTTAATTTCATTTTTTGTTTAAAATCATGTTTTAGTTTTCTGTTCATTTTGTTTTCTCCCTTCCCTTGCACTTCTCTATCTTATTCATCTTCTGTTTTGGTTTAACATGCGGTTGCTGCTGATCTCTGTTGCTGCTGCTGATGCTGCTGATGCTGCCGATTTCATTGGCGATCTTAGCCCGATCGAGGGTTATATAGTACGATACTATACGATACGATACGAGTGTGTATATATATACCCAAGAATCTCCCATCGCTCCCTGTACGTGGCACATTGTGAACAAAGTGATTTTTAATTTGCTGCTAAAGTTGTTCGCGTTCATCTTGTTTTTTTGTTGCATATACATGTTGCGGGGGGCTGTGTGTTAATGGGAATGGGGGTGTGTGTGTCCTGTGTGTATAGTGTGTGTCCTGTGGAGTGTTAAAAAATGCTGCCTGCAAAAGAGCAATACCTTACTGGCCTTTTGTCGTCTTTTTAATAAATGTTGCTCTTGACCATGTTGTTGCTTCGAGTTCTTGGTAATTGTTCATGTTTGTTGATGTAACTGCTTTTGTTGTTGCTGTTGTTTTTACTGTTGTTGTCGGTATTGGTGGCCGCATAGTTCAGTTGTTTTTCGGTTCGAGGGTCCTTATAAATAATTGCATTTCTTTAACCAACCAGTATGCGTGTCCGTCTGCCTGTCTCTGTTCGTTCGGTTGTTTGCTCATCGAATGCTTAACATTATTGAATTTAACTATATGTTTATTTGTTGTTCTTGGTTATATAACTATATGTATATATATCATTTGGGGTTTTATTTTCATATATATATATATATATGTATATACGGGCATATTTGCTGTCCTCAGAAGGACATTCTTCATCGGCCATTTAATATATATATCTTTTTGTATATATCGCGAATTTTCGTCTTGTTTGTTGTTTACTTTTTTGTCGCTTTTTTTTGCTTTTTGCTTTTCTCGTAGTAAATATACAAATTCGTTACCGGATTTCTTTATAGAAATGAAAAATGGTTTTTTTTTTATTAAATTCTCGTTATGCTTCTATTTATGTGTATGTTACGTGTCGTCCCCCGTACCGCCGCCTGGTTGCGGTTAACTGGCTCCAGTTAATTATTATTATTATTATGTTTTTTTACCTTGTATAGTTTGCTGTAAGTGTAGTACTGTACCAGTTTATGTTATGCTCGTAAATATATAGACCTTATGTACACACATTGGCAATCTCGCATTCCGCAACCAACATCCATCATCAACTAACCTTTCATTCCTTTCTATTCCACTCCGCTCCACTTTCACTCTATCCCTCATCTTCCCGTCCCAATGTGTCTGACTGATTTCGCATCACTCGCATCTGAACGCATCCCATGCCACATCCTTTGCCATCAAATCTCACTTCCCCTTTATCTAACCTCGCCTCTGTATCTGTATCTCTGGGTTAAAGTATTCGCACTGAAAGTGGCTGGCCGTAGACAGTATGTATGTTTAATTGATTCTCGTCCTGCGCTCCTCTTAATTACTTTACTTACATAGTTAGAATACTTACAAACTGGACGCCCTGCTACGGCGCATTTTATAAATGTATCTTCATCTTCATCTTCATCGTCTTGTTGTCTGTCTTGTAGTTTCATATTCATCTTCCGCCTGACTGCCTGCCTGCCTCTGCCTGGCTTCTCTTTCTCTTGTCTCTCTAAAGATCCCATTGACTTTTATGTGTATAAAGTATTAAAATGATTTCATCTTGCTTAACGCATTTACGCATTTCTTGTAAATACAATTTTAACGCCACTCACGCCGTTCACGCCTCATCTCTCATCGTCTTCTCCTCAATTATGTATTATTTGTTTTTTGCTTTTGGTTTTCCTCATTTTCTTGTATATATTAATATATAATTTTCCATATAGTATAGTGTAAAATATATAAGAGATATTGTCAATATAGTAAAGGTGTTTTGTCAGCAGGAGTTCTGCCACTTCCGACTGACACATTCCTGGGGGGAATTTCTTACTTATAGCAAAAATAGTCAAGTGATCGTTCGTATGAAGGTTCTTTTGTATGTGATCTCCATCGTATATATGCGTGTGGCCGTGTCTGT
>VNJR01008442.1:0-28890 GCA_008042585.1 Drosophila punjabiensis | reverse complement strand
TGAAACACTTTTAATAAATATTTTTCAGTAGTATTTCAATGCCCCAAACCTTCTTCCACATAAACTTGTGAGCAAGTTTACTTTTCTTAGGGAAACTCTGCTTTCATTGTTATCTATCCAAAACCTCATATTGTTTTCTCACGAAAAATACAGTCATTGAAACTCAGACATCATGACAAAGCATTTTGCTAAACAAAGATTATAAATTATAATTTATAACTGATATGGAAATCGACTTTCTAGATGATTAAACACTTTGTAAACAGTGTGTAAAATAATAATCTAGTTTTCATTAATACCACAATATAACTATTAAGTGTTCTCAATAGTTTCGACTATACAAAATAATAATCTAATTTTCATTAATACCACAATAAAACTATTAGGTGTTCCCAATAGTTTCAATTATACATTACATACTAAAAACTACCTTAAAAGGCTAAAACAAATACCAAGTTTTTAATCACTTTCCCAAAGCTAACTCAAATCCTGTGATCCCCTGACTAGACACATTTTAACACCTTATATTGCAAAATAATACCTCCCAATCCCTGGTGAAATAATTGCAAACAACGAAAGTCCAGTCCGATCTTTGTTTGTATTTCCATCAAGGTTGGCTTTACTATTTATGATGTCTGATTACCTCCGAATCGATTGCTAATCGACGCCGGATTAGGGCCCGTCCAGTCCACAGTTTGTCTCTTGATTTACAGCCTCGCTATAATAAGCTCTGGAAAGGCCCAGACTTTTGGAGGCGTGCGCCATTGATAGAGGAGCCGCGGGTCTGGAAAGTCATGCACTCGGCCAATCAAAGCGATCGAGTGGAGCCTCCTTATCATTAGAGATTAGAGAACAGACTTAAGCTGATTGGAAAAGCTTCCAAAAAAAGCTATACTCTTATACTGTCCAAAATGTTGCTACCAAAAATTGTTTGGCCATAATGCTTTTATACAGGAATGACACTTGCTTTGACTTTTATTTTATGTTACTTTCAAAGTTTCGGAGTAATTTGTGTAATCAATATCCACATTTTATTTAGCCAAATTATTTATAAGAAGTAAAATGCTGTGTTTGTTAAGTTTGTTAAAGAATTTCTGGTTAAAAATTTAACAGATTGTATAAACAAACCTGCTGAACTTGTCTCGATTTCTGTGGATTTAAATTCAGCTGACTTCGGATCTCAATATTTTATAATTTTAAATAGATTTAAGACTTAAATACAACACTTTAAGATGATGTCTTTAACACAATTACTAAATAATACAATTTTAATATTTCATATTTCTTATCAATTAGAATTATCATTTATTTGATATAATAATTTATATTATTTAACGTAAATAGCACAAAGAAATGACCAATCGACGAACCTTGATAAGATTTGAACCAGGACTTTGGTGACTTTATCTTTGTTACCCCTAAGTAAACCTTTGTGAATACACATTTTGGGATATAAATCTTAATCGAATATGTGTCCCCATCTAGTTCATTCGCACCTCTGCTATCTTATCTAATTGCAAGTAGTTTGGCAAATTATCTATCTATTAGAGGATTAACTTATGTTTTATGGTCAACATTGAGGCACAATCAGCGCAATAACTAGAGATAAACCCGTAAGACTCTTGGCAAAACTAGGCCAGATGCCGGAGTAGGATCCAGGCCAAGAGCCAGACAGATGGGCTCCGAGGGGACAAAACTTGCCTTAAGTGGATGCAGGCGCTGGACGATAATAGAATTAATCAGTCAAAGGCGCCACTACAGGACAAAGCTAAATAAATGCCGGGTCAGGATCGTAAATCTCTTGACGATAGCGATAACCACCGATCTTGGAGTGCTTCGGGCCAAGATTGGCCGATGGCCGTTGGACGATTGCCGATAACCGATTGCCGATCAGAGAGAGACCTATATAAGGCCCCACAAATTTTAGCAGAGCAACAAACTCGACCGAGAACACAACATGAGACAATTCGTGGTCCTACTGACTCTGGCTCTGGCCAGCCTGGCTTCTGCCAACGTGATCGCCAAGCCGGGATTCCCCGAGGGACGCATCATCAACGGCCACGAGGCCCAGCCAGGCGAGGCGCCCTACATTGTGTCCCTGCAGAGCACGTCGCACTTCTGTGCCGGAACCATAATATCCCCCAATCGGGTCCTGACCGCCGCCCATTGCCTGACGCAGGCCGGCACTGCCGTCGCAGGACTCCATGGGCGCTCTGGCAAGGAGAACATTCAGTCGAGGTCGTACACCAAAGACCAGATCGTTGTTCATGAGAAGTACGGCGGCGGCGTGGGACCCTACGACATCGGTCTGATCAAGCTGGAGAAGCCCTTCGATCTCAATGTGGTGGCCCGTGACGGCAGCAACCCTGTGGCCGCGGTCAGTCTTCCCACCTTGACCTTCCAGTCCGCCGGACCCGGTGTTCTCTACGGCTGGGGACGCGACAATTCGGGATATTTGCCCGAGTTACTGCAGAAGCTGGATGTGAACATCCTTGGATATAATGAGTGCAAGTCAGCGTTGCCTGCCGGTGCACCCTTGGCAGAGACCAATCTGTGCTCCTTCACCCCCGACACCGCCGATGGAGCCTGCAACGGAGACAGTGGCGGTCCCCTGGTGAAGGCTAATGCCCGAGGAGAGGTCCAGCAGGTGGCCATTGTCTCCTGGGGTTACACTCCCTGTGCTTCCACCAAGTATCCTTCTGTGTACACCGCTACACAGTCTTACTTGGACTGGATCGAGGAGAAGTCCAAGTAATAAGATATATTCGAAATTTGTATATACTCACTAAATAAACGAACATTCTGTACTCAAAAACAGTTTTTTGGTTCTTTGAACAGTTAAAGATCTATGGAAAAGTATGTGACAAGTCGAAAAGTGCTTGAAATCGATGACAACATCTATGATATCATGCTATTGTTTAATCAGCGAGGTCATATTTTATATAAAGTATGCACAATCTATGAAAGATTTCACAGCGATTTTTCAATGATTTAATGCAGGGAATTCCAGACTTGACTTGATATATTTTTTTAGTCCAGTAAACGCGTCATTGAAAATTATTTAATTACAAAAGTAAAATAAATAAAGGTAAAAATATAAAGGAGTTCTAGCAAGTAGCCACTTGATACAGGAGGTAATAAATTAAAAGCCTAATCTCTTTACAGTTAAAAAGAAGAAAAACCTAATAATACTTAAGAAGTTCTAATAGCTCTGAAGATAAGATTTAATTATTAAGCTAATCAATTTTTAATTTAATTGTTAACTGGAGTACCTTGTTTAATATTACCTATTATTTTATACTCTCATTAAGACTGTTTATAAGCAAAGACAAGATGCGTAACGCCATACGATTCTTTTTCTCTAGAGCTAGCTCCAGGCTCTCTAAATAATATTGAAGAGAGTGAGAGCGCTCTAGAGAGAGCCGTTCTCTTACATTCTCAAATATTCTGCATCAGCTTGCAAATAGAATTCAAATAACAATTCAAATCAAAGGCGTTATGCATCTTATAGATTATATTATCTTCACTTTATAGACATTTCTCTCTTAATTTCTTTAGTAACTCTTTTAAACTCAACTCCCCTTAAAAGATCATTTAAATTAAAGAGTACTCACATCATCCCATCGTATGAACTTGTCGCCATCCTGCAGAGCCTGGGGCACCTCCACGCTGGCGGTGGAAATGTAGGTTCCTCCGGCGCTCATCATCCTGAATGCGTTGTGGAATCGACTTCAGTATATGAGCACACACTTTGCGTTCCCTCTCTCTCCGCTGTGTGGGTGAGGGTCCTCGTGGGCACTCTGGCTGGTTATTTTCTGGTTGTATTCTGGCTTCCGTTTAGCCGCTGCTCGGCACTTCCGTGGCCGCCTGTGTTACTGTCGCAGAATTTCCCCGGCTGCATACAAATGACAACGCCATGGTCCTGGTACTGGTCCAGGTCCCTGGTTGGTCCTCTCGTTCTGGACGTGGTCCCGGCCACAATTAGTGTGCCGTTGTTTTGCACTCGCGTCCAAACCTTTCCGACTGCATTCTGCGGCCTGATTAAAATTCCGGCCTCGTTTCGCTCCTTGCAGCTTTCTGAAATTGCAACGGAAAAGAGCGGAAATTTTTTGGGGTTAACAAAATGTTTTGCAAAGGATTTAAACGAAAAAAAAAAAAATTGTTAGCTCGATTTCAACAGAAATCCTATAATTTATTCAAAAGAAATTGTTTTATTCTTGGTTTTTCATTAACAAAATGTTAGTTTTTTGAAATTTAAAACTGTTTTTAATGTACAAATCATAAATAAAATTCTTTTATTAATAAGTTTATTGTTCTACTTGCTCTCCGATAAATTTAAAGTGCTTCCATGAAGGGGTTTATTCCTCTTCATGTCACAATTCCTTCTGCAAATTGGGTTTTCGATACGGATTCACAGGGGACACAAATGCGACGAGCAGCTTGATTAGCGATTCTCGGAGTCTGTTGCCATTGTTTCCTACGAAAAGGTCAGGCACTGGACCCCACTGGTCCCTGGTTCAAGCCCGGGTCAGAGATCCCGTGACAGGCCTCCATTCAGCCAGCAAGTCCCCATTCATCGGGAGCAACTCATTCAGCTCATTCAGCTGGCTGGCTGGCTGTCCGGCATTGTTTGCCTATTTTTGGGCTGCTGCTGTCGCCGCTGCGGCCATTGTGCCTTCGGAGTAGTTTTTGTTCGGTTTCTGGGTCTGGGTTCTGGGGCCCTTTTGGGGCTTTGTGTGTTCGAGACTGCACTTCATTAATGCAGGAAAACCGTTTTTCGGTTCGCTAATTTGGCGCACAAACATTTTTCGGTTTTCAATTAGCTGACAGCGGAGAGAACTCTTGACCCTGGCAGCATCGAGTGCTTTAAATAGACATCCGGCATTGAGTAGAGACAGCAAATTTCAGATGCAAGATACATAAATTATACCCAAAAAAAAACTTAACAGTTTCATCATGGAAAGAACCACTTGACGGAGTAAGTTTCCGTTGCGGTTTTGTGCACTCGAACGAACTGAAGTCGAAGCCAGTTGCCTTCTTATGCTCCTAATTCCCGCTTAATCCACTTAAAGCAACTGGGATGACAGCTTATCCAGAGGGTAGTGTAGCGTTGGTGGAAGCGGCACACGTGACTGCGGGCCTAATACTTTCGTAATTTCTTCTGGCCTTGTCATAACCAATTTCAGCCAAGTCCGCCCGCCGGGCAAACCGAAACTAAAACTGAAACGGAATCTGAATCAGGAGCAGTAACTGAAATAGAAACAGAAGCACAAGCGCGCACCCAATGAAAACGTAAGCAAAACTTTTGGCCACAGTCCGCAGGCAGCCACTAAAACCACACAAAAGTACACACATGTGCACTGGACAAAAAAGGGAATTTCTTCTGATGGCTTATATGTTTATATATAACTCTGATAGCTCATTTGCTCAATATGATAAATCTTAGAGGAAAAATTATTTTTGTGGTGATAAAAGCATATTTTTGAAGGGTAATACTTCTTATTTGCAGATAACAGCACACATTTTAAGGATAAAAGATATCTTGTGGGGATAGCATAACTTTTTTTTAGCTAAAAGACCTTTTAAACTTATAACTGCACACTTTTTAAGACTAAAATACATTTTGCTAATCGTCACTTTTTGTCAGGATAAAAATGATTTTTTGTACAGTTTACAGCACACATTATAAAGATAACAGCTAACTTGTGAATACAACAGCACTTTTTGAGAATTACAGCGCTTTTATGCGTTTAACAGCACATTTATTGAAAAGGGTAATAACATTATAGAGTGAATATCTGCAGGATTTCTGAATTTTAACACATATTCTGTGAGTATCGAGTGACTAACAGAACATTTTCCTAGCATAACACACATCTCGTGCGTATAACAGCATATTTTGATGAGTATTTGTGACTTCTGTTGCGCATAACAGCACATTTAGTGCAAACAACAGCACTTATTATGACTAAATTCAGAACTAGTGACTTTTTGCATCAGAAAACACCTACACAAAAACAACAATATATATTTTATAAACTAAATAAAACAATAGGAATTTCTGCATACATTTTTTCCAGTGTCCTTTTCTTGTACTCACACATGTGTGTCGAAAAGTTTTTCGCGTATAAAGGAAGTCATTTGTTTGTATTTGTTGCTCTGGCAAATAGAATTGAATTTGTGAATTTATTTTGCCGTTTTCCGAGCCATTTTCTGTTTGAAATTGAGTTTGTACATCATAAATTTGCAGTCAGCCAAAGGGGAAGTAATTAAGCATTTTCATTCTGTTTGTGTTCCGAGTGCTTTTCAGCTTCATGTGGGTGTAAAAGTGGATGTGTGTGGCAAATGGATTTCGACTCGATTCGATTCGATATCGAAAATTGTTATCGTAAGTGGAATGAAAAATGCGGGAGATGCCTGCTCGATTTCCTCATTTCCATGCTTTTCCTTTGCTTCTTTCTGTCTTTCCTTTTCTTTTTGCTTGCAAATCGTTTTAAGTGTTTTATGGCAAACGGGCAAAAAATTTATTGCAGGCAATTTGCAGATGTACCCCCAAGTGGGTGGGTGGCCAAGGTGGGTGGCTGTGGGAGAGTGTTTGGGTATCCCTGTGGCAAGGATACGCAACGGAAATCACAGCGGCAACACACAGATTTCCAGTGACTTTTCCTCCAACTCCTAGCTCCTTTGCTTTTGCTAAAAAACAGAGATAGAGAGCGAGGCCATGAATCATGCATGCGACACAAACAGAACAAAACGCTTTGCTTCAGCTTCCAGTTCATGCTCTTGGTCCTGTTCCTGCCTCTGCTCCTGAAACTCCTCTGCCTTCCCCTCAGTTTTCCACAGCTCCATCTGCTGGGAAAGCGGCATAAATCAAAGACCAAGTCAAAATATGTTTTCCTTTGCCAGTTCACATCCAAAAGTTAAATGTTGATATATGTAGCGCACCGCGAAGCACTTGTTATTGGCTTGTTTATGACGGACTTTCAGTTGATTTGCACTGAATTTGAGAGATCTAAGTACTAGTTTATACAAATAAATAGTTAAATATAAAATAAATAATAAATAAATCAAACAAAAATATAAATTAAAAGCAAATAATTAGTTTTAAAAGGTAAGAACAAATTTCGTAACAAAGTTAGCAAAGAAATCGTAGTCTAAGTTATGTCAATTATTTTTTAAACACTTTTACTTCATTCTTCATTTAATTATTTTAGTTTTTAAAGGAAATTCTTCATTTACTTATTTTAGTTTAAAAAAATTCTTAATTTAAGAATAATATAATTTTCTCAGACACAAACTATTCAAGTAAAATAAAAAGAAATGTAGCAAAAGCATTTCATCTTAGTTTTATAAATGTCCTGTTTTATGTGCTTAAATGACCCGTAACTTTGTGAAATTAATTTAAAAAGCACAAAGTAAATCGGTGGTATTCGTCCTTTGTACCGCCAGGGAGTAGGTCTGGCCTTTTTTTTTTAAGTACCTGCACCTAAGTGTCCACTCAGTTCAGGGACAACTTTTCCGAATGAATTGGAATGCCACCACCACCGCCTGCTCCTGCCACAAGCTCCTGCTGTTGCTCCTGCTCCTGCGTCCTGCGCTAGCCTCCTTCCGTTTCCGGGAAAAGTGCGGAAGTTGCTTGTCAAACGGCAATCTTACCCAGCACACTCGCACACACACTCTCGCACTTGCACACACACTCTCGCACACACACCAACAAGATAATCAAATCAAGGCGCCAGCTATTTGGTTAATGTGCATGACAGCGTCGCCAACAAAAGGGGGCGGCCAAGAAAAACGGGGAAAAATGCGGGAAAATAGCAGTGAAAATGTTTAAAAGCGAAGCACACAGGTGAGAGCCGAAAGATAAGATGACTTCCAAGGCAAAGAGGGCCGCAGGAAAATCCCCGTGTTGCCTGCTTTTAGGAGCGACAGTTCTTCTCCGCCTTTCAGATTTTCCTCGCGCGTAAATTGCAGGGACAGCCTGTGGCGTTCTGTGTGTATGTGTTTGTGTGTGTGTGAGCCGACTATAATTTCATTTGTGGTACATAAAACTTTGTCAGGCTTCATCTCTCTCTTTGGGCCAAGACGAACCGAAGGCCGGTCGAGGAGGGAATCACATTAAACTAATTGCTTTAGCTTGTCATTGCCGTTGTTTCCATTGTTTTTGCCAATGTTGCTGATGCTGATGCTGCTGCTGCTGCTGCGATGTTGCTGCTGCTGCTGCTGCGATGTTGCTGCTGCTGCTTCTGCTGTCGAGTATTTGATTGTTAGTGCTTTTAGGCAGCGCAAATTATATTTGCTTGTATGCCAAAATGGTTTTCCCTCGCATTTGGCAGCTATTAAAAATTTAAAAGCCACCACCACCACCACGAAGCACACTCACACACACAGTGTGTGTCCTTAACCTTAAGGATGCCAGAGAAATAAAAAACTAACAGCATGAACATGTACTTATCGGAATTATTTTCAAGCAACTTAAGAACTTCAGAAACGTCTTGAATTTTAAGATTGTTTAGCTCATAAGCAAGATATTCTATAGATATTTTTGGTACTCTAAAAATTTCCTTAAACGTGTTTTATAAACACACTCAAAGAGTGTCCTTAACCTTAAGGATGTCAGAGATATAAAAACTAACTTAACTAACTTAAAGATTTCTGAAGTTAATTAAATGTTAAGATTGTTTAAGTCTTCAGAAAACGATTTTAACTCTAAAAACTTCCCTAAACTTGTTTAAATAAACTCATCTACCTTCAAGTTCAAGTTGATTTATTATTTAATTAGTAAATTACTTTAAAAGATTGTTCTTAGCTCCCAAGTAACCTTTGGAGAACCTTTGGAGAAAACAACAAATATATAAACCAACAGAGTTACCCAAAAGGCTGAACATCAAATATTAACTGAGGATGCTGGTCCCTTAGGTCACTCTTTTTCTGAGATGATTTACCTTTTGCTACTTATACTTTGCACTCTTCAAATCATTTTCCCAAACTGATGCTTTTTTTCTCTCGTTATTATTCAAATTTAATTTGTATTTTTGAATGGGAAAAAACTTCATGAATGGAAATAAATGATTTGTGTTGCGTTGCGGCTTCGATTTGCCTGGGAAATTGCTTTGGCAATCAATGCAGAATTTCTTGGCCGAGTTTTCCTTTATTTTGCTACCATGTTTTTCCTGTTCTTTCTGTTTTTCCTTTTTTTGCTGCGCATAAAAATTCATCATTTTGGGGGGCAGAGTCCTGGGTCCTGAAGGAGTGGGCGGCGGGTGCAAGTCAACAACTTGCCGGCCCTTGGGCTCTCTCTCTCTCTCTGTACACTCGCTCATATCGGTAGCATAAAGTACACAAATAAATAAAAATATAAAGCCTGGAGGGGACATCGAGGGGGGTGTGGTTAAGCAAAAGAAAAACAAAATTAAGTTCAATGACACCCCAAAACAACAGCTCTCGGCCGTAAATTCAAGTTCCGAGTTGTTTCTGGTTGTTCTTGCCCCACGTTTTCACGGGGCACCTCCATCAACGTCAAGTTGAGTTTTCCCCGGGATCCTTCATCCCGCACATCCCTCCCCCATTGGGCGCGCCTCCAATTGGAAAACTTTTGTTACACTTTGTTTTCGCAGCTTTTCTTTCGGGGGACTCTAAGTGAGAAAAGCGGAGGAGCAATTTATAATTCGAAAATTTCGTCATTCGTTCAGTTTTTCATTTTCCAGTTTCCAGCGATTGATAATGCCGCCGCCGATAGGCAAATTGTGAAAATATTGACAAAACAATTGTTTTCAATGGCACGCGAGGCCAGGTCGCCCTCATCCTCGCCAGCTCTTCATCAGCTCTCCTCTCCGCCCTCCCTCCCTCCTCATAATCCTCTTTTTTCCACCCTTTTCCGATTGCTCGTGGCAGTTGTTTGTCTCAAAAATGTTCTATTTATAACGCCGGCGATGAGGCGATGAGTTCAATGTTTGATTGGCCTCCGTTGAAGGGTAAAATGAACCTGCGGTGGACGCTTTTTCGCAAAAGGAAGCAGAGTGTAGCAAGGAACGGGAGTCCTTGTGTTTATTTGCAAAATAAAAATCACCTACTAACAAGTTACACAATATTTTTCATGTAATAAAGAGTTCCTGAACTCTTTTCTTGACAAGAAAAATGCAGCCTAATTTAAGTTCACCGAATTTCGCACCTTAAACAATTTGTAGCATACTTTTAGACACCTTTCTGCTCGATTTTATATCACTAATTATCTAAAAAGCACCCCAATCACTTATTTCTAATCAAAATCACCTACTCCCTAGTTACACAATATATTTTTCATATAATAAAGTGTTCAGGAAATATTCTTAACAACAAAAATTTCTACCTAATATAAGTTCACCGAATTTCGCACCTTAAACAGTTTGTTGCATACTTTCAGACACCTTTCTACGCGTTTTTATATCACCAATAATTTATACAGCCCACACACCTATTTATTTATAAACTTTCCCGTCAACTAATTTATTTTTGGCTTCCATTAAGCCACTAGCATTATCATTATGGCAATGTGACACTTGGAGAGCAGCACTTTCCGTATCAGTCTGGCTTTTCGACTCATTACCATGCCATGGAGAGCCATAAATCGTCTGCCACCGTCGGCGCGGATTCCGATTACAGCTAATTGCTCGACTAACTGCACGTTGGATAGCCAAAAATAAACAAATAAACAAATGCACGGCATTAATCGCTTAAGTTATGTGCATTCGGGTGTTAATTTGTTTGTTCGTCAGTTGCACACGGGTACTCTGCCCACAAAATTCCACCTTCTCATCCTCAAACCATCTGTATCTGTATCTGTATCTGTAAATGTATCTGTACTTGTATCTTTGTATCTATCGCTTGATTGCGGCAAGGTTGATCTGTCGAATTTTGACAGCTTTCCACGCTGTCTGTGGTCGTGCATAATCGAGCTGTGACATGGGAGTGTCGGTGTGACACGACGGGGTGTCAGGGTGGATTTTACATAAAACCCACCGCAAACAAAATGAATTTGTGACAGAAAATGATAATTATTAATTAAAACCGCGTTTCAGTGTCACCGCAAACAAAACGGAGAGATATAAACAAACAGCAAAGGGAACGAATTAACATAAACAAACTTATGTGGATTTATGTTTGAACAATGAGGGTTTCATTTCGGACAAAACAGGATGAATGTTCGTACAATATTATTTATAAATTTAAGTATGTCAAAGGACATTTTTGTTTTCATTTAGAGAAACATAATTAAATTGAAAACAAACTCATACTTAAGCTGCCTCGCAGATTTATACCATTTCTTTAAGCATTCTCACAATGATCAAACACCCTTTTTTGCTTTACTTTTTATTCAGTATCGCAAAAAGTTAATCGCGATTTTTTTGGCGATCGCATAAAAGCAGTAAATGGCAATTTGGTTAAGTTTATCGCTCATTAACAACAACGTCAACAAACAATCTGCAGGCATTCTCATCTCATTCATATTCATAGAATCTCCTCCTTAGCCTCGCCGCCCTTCTATCGCGGCTTACACACAGCTCTCGCCCGTCCGGCCCATACAATATTCATATACAATTCCAGCCAGGGCTGAGTTTTCTGCTTCGTCTTTTGTTTTATTTATAACATTTCTGTTTTTGTCTCTGCGCACATTTTTTTTTTCTTTTTCGCTCCTCTTGCTCTCTGACTTTTTTCATTTTTATCGCGCTTTTATCTAGTTTGTCAACGTTATCAGGAGGCGGCAACAACACAATATCAGCAGCAGCAGCAGCAATGGGAGCAGGAGCAGCAACTCCCTCCTACTCCCACTCCCACTGCCAACCTCTAAACCCTCCCCTATATAGTATATAGAACCGCACTCGGCCCGCACCATGGTGACATGGCTGGCCGGATAGTCGGACGTATTAGATTTGACGCTTCATTATAATGATAGATCGTTGTGCGTTGGTGTATAACCAGAGCAACCGAACGGACAACAACACACCGCGAGAAAGATATCACGTCAATTAGTGCTTATCATTTTACCCAAATTTATCTTAATTAAGATGTAACTGAATATTTACAAGAGCAGGTAAGACTCGAAGAATAAATCTTGCTTAAAAATAAAATAAGCTTAAGGGGAATGCTATGGTGCCAGGTATATTTTATAGATTTAATTAATGATATAATTAAGTTTTCGTATAATTAACCACTATTATAGCTGTGCCACTCAATACATTCATAATTTTTTTAGCATTTAAACATTTACTTATCAAATTCAAATTCAGTAACTGAAATACTTCAGGTCCCACACTGCGTATAAGCAACATGTAGCTACTAGCTACTTATTCTAAGATGAATTCTGCATTTCTATAAATTATAAGCTAATTATACAATGTCATATTTTTAAAATATTTATATAATTTTATCAATGCTTATACTTAATTCAGCTGGGAAAAGGTAGAGAGCTGGTTGGGCCCACACTGCGTATACGCAACTTTCATTCACTTATTTTGAGATAAAACTTTTCTTTTATTGATATAATTAGGTTATCCCGCAATGAAAAATTTTTTAAATTTATTTTTTATTTATTTATAACAAGCTAACAACCTTTTTTAAACAAAACAAAATATTTAGAGCTTGTACATCACATTGAAATATTTTAAGTCTTATTTGGGCTGATATTGCGTATGAGCAACGTTTAGCTAATTATTCCGAAATGACACCCTTTTTTATTATTATTTATAATTAATTTTCGTATATTAATGGATTTTTAAATATTTTAAAAGCCTTTCTAAACTGTAATGCAAATATTCCATATTGGGCCAACACTACGTATTAGCAACATGTAGCTAACAATTCCGAAATAAAACCTTTTTTTATTATTTACAATTTATTTTCACATATTCATGTATTTAAAAATATTTTAAAAGCTTTTCTCAGCTGAAATTGCAAATATTTCAAGCCAGTTGGGCTTACACTGCGTATGAGCAACTTTTGGGAATTTATTTTAAGTTAAAACCTTCTTTCCGCCAACTAAGACCCCCTTGAAGGCATATATCTTTTTTATCCAGCATACTACTAAGTGATTTTGACCAGTGTTCTCTGTCCCTGATAGTTGTTTAATTTTCAGCGTGGCCTACGCTGCGTATGCGCGACTTTTATTCAGTTTTGCAGTCGCGCGTTGGCGGCTGCTAAATAATTAATGAGCAGCCTCAAGTGGTAAAACGGGTGAAGTGGATGGGGGAGAAAGGCAAGAGAGACGGCGAGTGGAGCAGGATGGCGATGTCAGCATAATGAGCCCGGCACGCACACACACACACACGCACGCTAATTGTCCTTTCTGGCTCGTGTCCTTTAATGCCTTAATTGTGTTTGAGCGATTGAAACTAGCAGCGGTCTTTGAATGCCACTCAAGGGGCTTGAAGGGGAGAACGGACAGCGGGACAGCGGACAACGGACAGCTGAGAGCCGGGAATGGATGCAGCAGTCAAGTGGGATAATTGCATATCAGTGTGGTGCAGCTGATGTACCAACTTGATAAATGCCTCGAGTGGCAACTGAAACAGGACCTAATCACCCGCGGATGCTGCAGACTGACGGGAGACAAGTGGGAGAATCAGAGAATCAGAGAATCACAAAGCAGAGAACAGAGAGAGAGAGAATGGGGCGAGCTTAGAGCGCTTTGCTAATTGGAAGAACGAGCTGATGTGATAGCTGTGATGCTGCTCATTAGCTTTTTGCAGTTCCTCAGATTGGCCATAACCTGATTACGAACTGCACTAATTGCCATTGAATTGATTTTTGCTCCCAAGATACATTTTCAATTGATAACTGGACAGCTTCTTAACTCGACTAACACTTAATTGCCGCTAAATTGGAGTTATTGCGTTAACAACTTCATTAAAAGATGTAGCTTTTAAGCTAATAAAATGGCAAACAACCAAATTAACTTAAGAAAATTATTGAATTTTGATTAAACTTTGTAAATAATGAAAAGAGAAATTTATTAAGATTTCAGGTTAACTAATTTTGTTAAAAATGGAATGAGTTTAATTTATCAAATAGAAAATTAAAGTTACGAAAATTGAGGTAAGCTTTAAGAATATTATTAATAAGTTTCTTTTTCCCTTTTTGCATTTATTTTTAAATAAATATAGTTTTTTAATCATAAGTCTGTTTATTTTCATTTATATTAAACCAAATAAATGGAATTCTTGGGATTCGTTTGTATTTATCTTCTCAGATTTACTTTAATGACTTTGTTTTGAAAACTGTGACTCATCTAGCAGTTAGTAAGGAAATCTCTAGAAATTTGTATAGCTAAGAAAATATGAAAAGCCATCAGTGTCATAGATCGTAAAAATTAAAAGTTTTAAAGTTAATTTTTTCATTGTTTTTGAGTAGATTTCTTATCGCAAAATCTGTTTTTGTTTTTCCCATGAAACTTCATTTGTATTAGTTATATTTTCAGAGGAATCTCAGTTCTTAGAGTTAACCTTCCTTTCTAAATATCTAAATAACTCTGAAGTGTATTCCAAAAATTGTTTCCATTTAAATATTAAAAAAAAGATTATATTAATTTAACTGAAAATCATCAAGAATCTTTATTATTCTTCTTGATGCAGAGTTGGTCTTAAGGACTTTACTCTATTTCCTTTGACTTCCCCGGTAATTTATCCCCTACCTTATCCAAAATCCTATTTTCAGGATCTGGAAAATCCTTGCATTCATCTGTGGAAAGAATTCAACCATTTGGAGACCGTTTCGCGTGATTCACGCTCCGACCCAGTGAAGCGTTATCTCCGCGGGTCTCCGGTTTCCTCTGGCAGCTACGCTACGAGAGTATCTCAAAGATTTCCAGATACGCGCCACGCCACGCGCTCGCTGCGAGTTCAAGTACAACCGGCGACGGCGACTATGGAAAATAAAGCAAAATAAAAGCAAAAAGCATTGACAAAGCGCCCCACGTTCGCTCACAACTATCGACAGAAATCTTTCGAGTTTTCCAAAAGCGAAATCCAAATCCAAATATATTTGAACTTGAAAAGGAACGAGAATGGGAGCAACAAATAATTTAGTTCAGTTTCGGTTGCGGTATTGCTTTTCGGTGGAAACTCAAATAGAAATCACCGACTTTTGCCTATAAACAAGCAACACACAAAGGGGCATTTTTGGCATTTTCTGGGAGGGGGGCAGGAGGCAAACACAACATTTTTCGGCACAATTTTCAATTAGCGGCCGAGGAAAAATGCTGTGAGAAAAAAAACCAAGACGTTGAACAAATAAATTGAATGGAATTGTATTTTGATTTAATTTCAAGTGTGCGAGAATCGAATGCCCCCGGCCACAGCCGACGACTTCCTGAGAAATCCCCAAAAAAAAAGAAGAATAAAAAGGTTTTTTCGATTCACAGTCAGTTACCTGAGTTACCTGTGCGAGCAGCCAAAGTTTTTGACTTTCAGATGAATTGTCTTTTCGAGTCACTCTCTGGCTATTTGAATTTCGTAAGCGGCGAAATTTCAATTACAGATTTTGCACCCGCCGGCAAAGGAGGACACGAACTCAAACTCAAACTCGAACTGGAGTCACTTCGCCACAATGAACTTGTTCTTGGGACAAAAATAGTCTTGCTTTTGGTTTTCTTTTCAGTTTTAGTTTTTAGTTTTTAGATTGGAACTAGCTTGGGTCACACGCACACACGACTGCAGATACGGATTCTGTGGACCCGGAGAGGGTTGAGCTTCCTCCAGAGGCAGCGCGTCACGGGGCACAGAGGCTGCTTTTGCGGCTGGCACGACCGAACGCTCCGGCTGACGACGAATGTGTGTCTGGTGGGAAAATCTAAGTGGAAATCTCAATGCTGCCCGAAAAGCGCTACAAATGAGAGCCAGCAGCAGCGATAGGGAACTCTCTCGGGCTCTCTCTCTCTCTCTCTCTCTCTTTCGGTGTGTGTGTTTGCGCGAAGGTGAGCTACTGTTCTACAGTGTTTTCTTTTTTTTTTACTTTTTGTTTTTATTTTTTTCCGTTTCTGTTTTTTTGGTTGCTTGCAAAATGTCAAATTGTAAATAAACGAAAAATGCCCCGAAAAAAAGTGTTATACGTAAAAGGCAGGGGCGTTTGGTTTTAATTTATGAGGGGATTCCCCTCTGAGGCTGTTTGAAAGTGTACAACTTTGACATGACCTACTGACCTTTGGTTCAAAGAAGTTTGTTTGAATTTAATCAACGCAGTCTCTTGTTGCTCCAAAAGGGAATAATCTTTTCGGGGAAAGGTCACTCAACCCGAGAAAGGTCACAAGGATTTCGTTTTAAGCTGATAAAATATCATTACAAGGAATTATAAGATTTTAAAAACATAAACAATTTGGTTATCTTTTATTTAAAGGATATAGTAGCTACAATATGTGACTTTGAATATATATTTTAATACCTCTTAATGAGAGGTTATTTTACAATAAAAGTTTTTAATAACGAAAATTAATAAAACTAAATTTACTTTGCTTATAAGTCCATTAATTTAATTGTTTAGAAAGTGTCGGATTTAATTATAAAATAATACTAATAACTAATAAAGTAATTAAATAACTCAATTTATGTTCCACTTTTTACTATTAAATTTTAAAAATAAATATTCATTTATTTTTGTTTAAATTAATGAAATTTTAAACATTTCTTTTTTACTTTCATTATATTTTTGAATACTTTTTCCTATTAACTGTGACCTTTGCCACATTTTTTCGCCTTCTATTAACCATGGCGTTAATCCCACTCTCTGTCACTGAAGAACCCCTCCCATTTTCTTCAGCACCGCCCCTGGGCGTGCGAATTCGTGGGAATCCCTTCCCCATCCTCAATTTCCTTGCCGAAGAATGCTACCCGGAAAATGTTATACAAGAGCTTTTGCCATTCCACACATACACACACACACACACTTCCCCATTCTCTCTCTCTTCATCCGCTTTTCTCCGAGAAGTTCTCTCTCCGCGAAAGAAGAAGCTCGCTCTCTCTGTCTCTCTGCGCCGACAGGTTTTGTTTTTGTTTTGGGAAAAGCGTCGTCGTTCGCGGCGAAATGTTCATGTTTTGATAAGAGGAAAGCGGCCGACCCTCCTCCTCCACCCCCTCCTCGGGGGCAAGTCAAGCGGGGGGAGTAATTTTCAAATAAACAAGCCAGCCGAGCAACAAAAGGGGGGTACACGAAGGAAGGCAGCCCCACGCCCCTGGCAGCCAAGAATTGATAATAGTTGCTGAATAGTTTTGGCAGAAGCAGAAGGAAACGGGGCGAAGGGGCTGGGGCTGGCAGCACGACGACTTTAAGGTGGACATCGCCTAATCAGCATCTAAAACGGCCAGAAAATCAAATTAAAATTGCCAATCGGGGCCATGTGCTGTGTGTTGTGTGTGATGTGTGCTGTGCGTTGTGTGTGCCTCAATTTGAATTTGAATTTCGGCTTGTTTGCTGTTTGCTGCCAATGCAGCCAAGAATTTTTATATATATTTATTTATTTTTAATGCCCTGCCATACGCCGTACGTGAGTACAGCGTCAAATTGTCCGGACTCGGAACGCGCGCATGTGCCACAAACAAAAAAAAAGAAAAGTAATAATAGAGGAACAAAGGCAATCGAAAACAGGAAGGGACAGTAAATATTAGAAGGTGCTGACTCGCCCAATACCCTAATAACGTGATATTTAGCTCTATTTTCGATCTTAGTCACTTTGATTTGGGGTTAGGTAACTCCAAAGTCCTATGTACTTAATTGTTTTATATGTATCACGAAGTTAAGTTTACTTTCCATTATCTGTGAATATTCAGGAACTTATAAACATAACCGTGTTAAGTAGTGATAAGGATTTTACTTTTTATATTTATTATTTTGTTATTCATTTAAAAGAAAATACTCTATATTTTCTACAAAATAATTCTAAAATTTTAAGCACGTCCTCCTTTAAAATTCTTCAATTTGTTAAATTTTAAAAGAAATCTTTTACTTCTAAGTACATTTATTTTCTCTGAATTCTTAATAATAACTACAACCTTTAATTATAACAGATATACCCCCCGCTTTTTTATGGTTTTTACAGGGTACTCAAAAAATATGAAAATGAAAATTGGAAATAGGAAATCAGAGATCGGCCAAACAGTTGAAAAATGGGACAGTGGCGAGCGGGCAGGATGACATTCAATACGCGCGAAAAATTTAAAGTCTGACCCACATATTCCTCACATATTCACCCTCCCCTCCCCCCTCTCAACCCTGCTTCACTCCCTTACTCTTCCCCATTTCCCACTTGCCCCGCCAAAAGTGATTGACAAGGTGAGACAAATGTTTCTGTATCCGTGAGATATAATTCGTTGGTTGCTTGTCTCCACAATGGCGAAAGTTGCAAGATGCTTCCCTTTATCCAACCCCAAGCCACCACCAGCACCCCCTTCGTCCCTCCACCTCCTGCCCCTGTTTCTTTTGTACACTTGATTGATTGCGGCTCGGCGTCCTCAAGGTCACTCGGCGCTGGTGGACTACAAAAGATATGCAAATGGCGAGGCGGTCCACCGAGACGATGGCCGCCGGCAGATGAGGGGCGTCCACGTGAGTCACGGGGGGGTCACCAAACATCGCATTCCGGGAACCAGGTCCGCTGGGAACAGCCTATCCATGGAGATCGATAAGCAGCCATAAACTTGGCCAACTTATGGCAACTGGCCATATTCATTGCATATTTATTCGGCCATTAAATGCGGGAGAGCTGCCTCACATGGGATCGTGGCGCATTCCATTCCAATCCATTCGGAATCCATTCGATCCGATCCCTGGTTCCCCAACTAAATAAATTTCCAAATTGTTTATTTTCTTCCAAACAAATCAGCGTACATTAAAAACAGCGAGCAGAAAATTTCAAATCCAAATAAAACATTAACATCCGGTGGGAATTTTAGCCCAAATCTATGCGTGGGGTGAGCTTCTTGTTCTTATAATACGAGTATTATTGCCATTGATGGTGTTGTTCGTTTCCCTTTGAAGTGAAGGGGGACTTACAGGTGTTTTATCTGCCGCTTTTGTTTACAAAAGGTCACGAGTTCCCCCGCCACGGAGGATGAATGTAACCCAAATGAAACTTTTCGGCAAGCCAAGCCACAATAAACATGTGAGACAGTGAGAGAGAAGAGTTCCTCTCTGCTACATAATCATAACTAATAAATGAAAACTTGGCCAGAATATAAAGGGAATTCCCCAATGCTATAACAAAGTTGACCAAATTTATAATCAGGATTTTCTTAAATATTGTAAAAAGATTTCTCAGCATATCTCTTTTTTCTGCCTTCTTTGTTAAAGGTTAAAATACTTTTTTCGGAACTGGTAAACTTAATCCCAGTGAGTGAAATTATTTAAAATTAACCAAAAGGTTTCACCTTTTAATAAATACATTTGTTTTAGCCCAAAAAACTCAATTAGCTTTATAGATTCTCTCTGTTATTCAGTTTCCAATTTTATGTTTCTATATAAAAAACTTTTCCTTTTGAATATTTACATCCAGAAATATTTATCAACAAAAGTTTTATAGGTTTTAGAGTGCGTGCTTCTTTGATGTGGAAAATCACAGGTGTTTCTCCAGCCATTCTGCTTGTTTATAAAGGTCAGTGGTTTTTTAGAAACCAAATAGAACTTTTTGAAAAGCCAAAACACCAGAAGTCGTACCACATTAAACGCAAACTTCATCATAATGGGGAAAGACTTGCCTTGCCTGGGACATTGTGCCCCCATATCATACTGTAACCACAAAGTCCACAATTTTGGTATTCATGTTCCACTTGTTTGAACAATTTACATAAGCCCCAAAAAATAAAATTCAGAAAGAAAAGACTGCCGCCGACCCCGTCTTGATAATTCCCTAATAATCGAGTCTATTTATCAGTCCGCTGTGTTTTGTGTTTTGTTTTTATGCCTTCTTGGGTGGCAATTTAATAATAAAAGCACAGAGCAGGCCCCTAAAAAGGAACTGGAGAAAAACAATTGCTAACTGGGAATGAAGAGAAATGAACATTTTACGTGATTCCAAAATACTTTCAAGCGTCAGGAAGAGATTATTCTGTTGCCAAATGCAACAATTCGCAAACTAAAAAGAAAACGAAGAAAAACAAGGAAAAGCATGATATAAAAACAAGAACACTTCTTCAACAAAATTCGCATTTCCCATTTGATTTATTTATAAAGCGATGATGACGTCGTATCATCCGTATCGAATCGGATCGAGTCGCTATATAGTCTGGGGCCATCTCGGCTATGTCTGTCTGTGCACACGAGCGCCTCCCGAGGAAATTATAAGGCGAATGCTGTCCGACTTGCTGGAGAAGGAGAAGGAATTTCCTGCGCTAAAACGTTTAATTTATTAATGAGATTTATTTATAGAGCGTTGAGCGGCGCTGAGTGGGCAGGTGAAAGGTTGTATCCAAAGGATTGATTGGGCGGATGGGGGGGGGGCAGCATCGCGTGGCCTAAAAACAAGGCGGAGAGCTGAGTGTCGGTCTCCCCTACATATCGCTATGACGCGTGGTTATTGTAATTAAAGTTATGTACGATATATTCTGCCACTTTTATACACACACCAGCACCAGCACCAGCACCAGAGAACGAACCCACACCCAAAATTTTCTTTTTTGGCCTTTTTTAATGGCGCCTGGGCGCGGCCCACAAAAATAATTTACAACGTGTTGTTTTGGTTGCTTTTTCTTAGCTTGTTGCGGCGCCTTCCAGGGCGTCCAGGGAGGGGGTACGGCAATTGAAGTCGAGGGGGCGGCAATGTACGGCCAGATAATGACAGAATTATGAGAGGGAACAACAAGCATATGGCCAAGAATTATGGCAGCAGAAGTAAAGAGAGTTCAAGTGTCTTAACTTATTCCAAAATGTAGCTTTATGGGAAGTAAAAAGTGTGTTCTTATGCCATTGAAAAGCAGACAAGTTTGTTAATTGAAACGCAATCGAGGGGATTAAGAACTTATAATTCTATTGATTATTTATCTTAATAGTAAGCCTTAAATAGTACACTGAAAAAAAAATTAAATCTTTCAAGATTTTTTGCATTCTTAAATAAACATCTTAATATAAGACCTAAAATCTTAATATAAGTCTTAAAATTATGGAATTACAAGATTTTAAGCTTCATTTAAAACCAAAACAACTTAAGAAAGAACACAAAATTCTCAAAGACTAAAATATTCTTGCGCTACTTTCGTAAACAAAAGTCTTGAACTTTTTTATCAGTGTACCATTCGTTTTGGCAAAATATTAACGTATTCAAGAAAAAAGCAGTCACTAAATTTCGTTTTTTTTTTATTCTTTTAACTTTTTTAACTAAGATAATCTCCAGTTTGAGCAACAAGTCTTATTTGACAACCAGTTTAACGTTAGCTTATGCGATTAAGTAACTGATATTCTTCACTGGAAATTTATTTCATTCATTTTTTTACATAAAAACAAAAAATCTAATTTTTTTAATCTTCAAGTAAAGGTGTAAATGTTATTTAACTTTAGGTTATGAGACTAGACATCCTTTACTGGAATGTTCTCCTTTTCTTTAAACTATACAAAAAGAACAAACGTTGTAATAAGGTAACCTTCACATTTTTTTAATCCCCACTTTAGCCGCAGGTGCTATTTGACACCCAGTTTAACAGACACCTATGCAACTTTACTCTCACTTTAGTAACAGACACCCTTAACTGGACACTGGACACAATTCTAAATAAGGGGAATCCGGGCTTATATCCAGTTTCCTTGGAAAGATAATAAGTTCCAAGCTGAGCAGCTGGTGCTCTCCATGGATTATCTCCTAACCCCTGAACCCCCGAACCCCTGAACCCTGATAAGGCGACAGCGACTTGGTGGCACTGATTAGAGCTTAGCACAAGCCCGCCCCGAGGCAATGAGATCACTCCCACCGATCGATTAAGTCTCTGGCCCCCCTCTCCACCCTCCTGCGCGTTCTGCTCACCACCATAAGCCACCCACCCAGGCCAGTCCCCTCTCCCCTCACTCACCCTCTTGTGGAGCTGGGCCCCCGTGGAGTGAATAACTGAGATTACGGCATCCCAAAGCTCGGAGCGAAAGAGAGAGAGAGAGAGAGAGAGAGCGAAAGAGAGATCCCGCTCACTCGTCGCCGTGTTATTCAATAATTTGTTTGCGTTCTAAAATTTTGATTCATTTGCCTGCTCGCACACACGCACGCACACGAACGCACAATTACGATTCGCTTATTTGTCAGGTTAATAAAATTAAACTCATTTGATTTACCTGAGCCGCACACACACACAGAGACTCGCCGAGAGAGAGACAGAGAGAGAGAGTGCTAGCCAAAAGCACTCTTTCTGAGCGAGCGAGAGCGCGGGGGAGTGTTAATAATAATGCAGAAGAAAATTGCCACACTCAAACTTTTGTTGTTGTTGTTGTTGTCGTTTGTTATAGTTGTTTATTGTTGCCGCGCTTTTGTTGTTATTTTGTGCTTTGCCATTTAGGCGCTGCTGGGCGAGATTTTGCCAGCAGCATCACCTGGCAAACACACACAATTCGCAAAGTCACACGCTGCGTTTGTTTTGGTTTTGTGTTGCCTTCCCTTGGCGGCTGTCCCCGCGAACAGTTAGACGCACCAAACACAGGCACACACGCGGCGCTAATGGGGCCTATTCCATGGCGCTGCCGTGTAATTTATGCACTCACAACTGCCGCCCAGCCACCGAAAAGTTCGCAAGTTGTGTTAACAATTTAAAAAACGTTAAAAAAAACGCGACGGAAAAAAACGCGACCGCTCTGCTTGACAAAAATCTGTTCACCGGTGTGGCCAGAGGTTGCGTAGGCAAGGGCAAGAAAAAAGCTCAAAAATCAGCTGTGCCTAGCTATATAGCCAGACAGAAGGCATTTTAGCATTTTGAAAGGAAAAATACTGCGGGCACACTACCTGTTAAACGTGCAAATTGAAACTTTCAATTTTGGAAGTAATTCGAAATTAATTCCCGGTTTGTATGTTTTTAGGACGAGAAAACAAAAAAAACGGCTGAAGCAAGGTTCGTTGGTAACAAGTGCTTAACAATTTAATAATAATTGAATTTCCTATAATTGTGCAGGCCTGCAAACAAAATATTCATATATTATAATTCGGGGAGTTCCCGTTTTAAAACTAAAACAAAAAAGAAAAAGAAAATGGCAGCACAGGCAAGTCCTGGCGCCGCTGTAGCTGTCATTAAGAGGATGTTCGAGGACCCAATCCCCCGACTTCTTCCATCTCACACTTCAGTGTCGCAATTTATAGAGGGGAACGACGACAGTTATTGTCCTGAAAGGTGGGCAGATCCTTTGCTCCTGTCCAAATGGCAAATTGGCGTAGAAGAGGATATAGTCGAAGTTATGCCGGCAACAAGAGTTCGCCAAACTCATATGTCATTTCGACAATTTATGCAGAAGAATTCCCCGTCTGCAAAGCATTATTCGGTTTTCGGACAAAAGCTGAAGGCCATGTACGAATCGTATGAATTTGATGACGAAGAAGACTATGAATTTATTACCAGCAGTGCCGATTGGTCGATTGGCCAATTAATAAAACAAAATGAGAATGCGATCTTTTTCAATTTGAAAGACGAAGCTGCGATCGTGCGACTTCTCCTGCTGCAAATGATGCTAACTGAGCCGACAGACCTGATGCAGGCATCGACGCTTGTTCACCAAATCGCGGTGAACATGAACGTAAAGGAGGATCGGTGCAGAGGCTCCTGGAGTCCGCCACCAGTGACCTCTGACTGCGGCAGAATCGGAACCGAAACGTCCACAAGTGCACTTTATGTGCTGGCAATAGACGAGATAAACGAAGCAGTTCTAAAGGACGAGTCTTCGCAGAATATTAATCCCTCAAACTTTGTTTACATCCCAGTCCGTAGAAGCTGGAGTGGAATGTCCTGGTTGATGGCGTACATTCTCAGTTTCACGAGCACGTCCTGGTGGAATCACGCCTATGCCCTGGATGTTGAGTACTCCAACGGGGTGCCAGAGGCCGAGGAAGGACTACCGATGAAGGCGACATTCATGCCCAAAGCAGCCACAGTTTGCATCCCCGGCAACTACTCATACATATGTCTAGTTGTGATCGATGCAACCCGGGCCCAATTTCCCGATGACTGGCAGTTTGAGGTATGCAAAGGCATTACGGCCCCACGGAGTGGTAACTTTGAGTTTGCGAAGAAAGCCTACGCTTATCTGGGGCGTCTCTCCGATCCGGATGTGAGGACCTTTTCTAGTCACGATATCGATCTTGCCATGTCTAACATGACTTTTATGTTTTCATCCGCTGAGCTCAGGCAGTTGCACTTAAAGGCCAGTATCCTGGCTACCTCGCGGTTCAATGGTTATGGCTGCTATCCCAATCCGGAGCCACCAGAAAACAGAGCACACATAATGGGTCCAGCCGCCTTCAACAACAAGGATGAAATTCTGATAGGAGATTACGTGGTTCCCGATTTGACAAAGATGACGGAAGAAGAACGACGCACCCGACAGCACGTCCTTAATTTTTGGAGGTGCGATCCTTTAGGATTTTTTACCCATTCCGATTTTGATATTCAAGGAAATTCCCAACACGTTGACCAATACAGACTTTCTGTCAGTAACAACGACATAAGAATTCTCAGAGCCTGCGGGGTGTTCCCTTCTGATGGACGTGATATGGGAATACTAACGGACTTCTTGAACACAACCTTGGGATACGCCTCTCTGATGCTTGGACTTACAAACTGGTGTTTGGTGGAGATGGGATACACACTGATTGAACACAACTACATTTTACGCAGGCACCTCGAGCGTCTCGATTGGAAGAAAATAACTTCGGACTTTTTGATCGGTTCTGTATTTGAGATAATAGAAAGTGGTGATTTAAGCCGGGTAAAGCACCTGAGAAAAGTGGGTACAATTATGAACATCAGTGAGCAGGAGCTTCCTGATCAGCTTTACTGGCTAAAAACCCACTTTAGCGGCAATGTTCCTTGGTGGTTTGTTGGGGCTATCGCCGAGAAATTCGGTCACAGCTTCAATCTAAAAACACCTATTACCTGTTATAAAAATGAAATCGGATTTCGAATAAATGGAGAAAGAAGCGGGCAATATGATCTAAGTCTTCTTACTGCGTCCAGCAAGTACGAACAGAAAGTACGTAGAAATCGTGGACCCTATTTCTCCATACTTACTCAAAACTCGGAGGCATACGGATTGACATATAACATGATCTCGTGGGACATGAATCGTCTGCTGGACAGTAAAAAATCGCAATTATGTAAATTCTTTCCTCGGGAAAAGGTTGAGTTCAACGGAATAGTAGAACTTAATGTCATAATTTTGCCAAAACGCTGTTTCTCAGAATTTTCCCAAGCTTTCGTTGCTTCCGACAACAGAATCATTTCGGATGACCAAAAGTCATGGCCCCAAGTTTATGGTCTGCAGTTCTATAGAGACAGAGAGTACCTTGATTGGCTTGGAGCGGTCTCAGGTAAGTTTCTTAATTATTATTATTTTTTAAAGGAAGTCTGTCTTAAAAAAAAAATCCATTAAATAAAAGTTTCCAAAATTCACTCAGTTGCGAACGAGAGAATTTTTTAAAAGCGCTCCGAGAGAGACTGAAATCACAAGAGAATCAAGTAAAGTGGTTTCTGCTCCAAGAGAGAAAGCTCTTAAAGTCTTTTCGTTTACTTTTGGGAGCGGAACCGTAATAATGTGTTGAGGCTAATGTACGAGGTTTATTTGTATGCTTGTTAATTTTAATTTATACATTTTGTTTTTGTTATTTCAGAATAAATTGATGGAATCACTGTAAAGACTTACATACATCATATAAATAAGATGGTCATTATATAACTCTAAATCAGCGAAGATCAACGAATCAGTTATGACTTACGACTTAATCGTAATCATTATTTTTATTTGTGGAAAACACATGAAACGATTTAATTGATTAAGAAAATCAATGTATGAATATTATATGAACAAATAAAAATGCATTTAAGGAGAATGGGAAATGGACTTTCTTAAAAAATGATTTTGTGGTAGGGCAGTTAATCATTTAATTTTTTTTTTGCACGCTCACCTGTTGCATGCAAAAGATAAGAAAATATCGACTTGTTCGCGTGCACAGTCTTGACCTTTATCCAAGGCCCATCAGTCATTATTTAATTTGTGAAAGTATTCAATGTGTCATTGGCTGATTGACTTTTCCCTCAACGAAATTTGAATTTTGGTTTTTATGTAATTTAAATTTGATTAGTACAACTTTACGAGGACGTACACTGATGTTTGTGCGTAAAGGAAAGCAAATCTGCTGGATTTTCGTAGCTAAGGCAGGCTATACCACTTACGATGATTTTTCCATTGAGTTTTCACGATTCTTTTGCTTTTATTTTACCATTAGGAAAGGTGAGCTTCTTCTAATCACAAAAAACTAAGTCGGCACTTGAGTTTTTTATTACCTTATCATTCTTTGTTAAAGACAACAACAAAAAATTGCTGAATTTGCACAAAGCCTTAAGTAATTCAACGGTAAGAGATAAGCTATTTTTAGAAATGCAATCCGCAAAGTGCATCCCAAAGAGTCTGGATGATAGCTTTTGAAACGTATATTCCAGGCTGATATCATTAGGCCAGAAATATCTGGTTTAAACTGCAGCTGTAGACAATTTCTACTTTTCCCATTCGGTCAATTGTGATGAGCCATCACATTCCCAGAAAAATGCCCAGAAGAACTGTATATAACCCACAGATTCATAAGGGAAAAGGAGAAATATGTAAGCCACATACTATTAACCAGGTCAATCTATTGCGATTCCCTCCAAATATGGCCTGGAAAGCGGTCACTCCTGGTGTGCATGCCCTCCTCAGTGGCCGCTCTTTCACGGACGCGTGATATTCCCTTTTCTTTCTTTCTTGTTTTTGGATCGCTTTTCGCAGAGCTCAGCGGATCCGCAGGCAGGGGGGAGGGAGTGGGGAGGGTTCATTGAAAGACGAGACCCCAAGCTGGGGACGAACCTGAGGAAAAGCTTCGCTTCAGCTGCAGAAAATATTTATTATTATTATTGTTGTTATTATTATTATGGTGTTTTTGGTGGATGAACTTCAGGCCAGAGTTTGTTTTTCTTTTCTTTCGTTTTTTTTTTTTTTCTTTTTATTATTATTGTTTCTTCTGTTTTGTGTTGTTATTTACGAACATTCTTTTTAGACACAAATACAAATACATACAATGTTTTCCTCGTTTCCGCCGACTCTTTAAAAACTATTACAAAAAGTTTTGTTAGTTTGTTGTTGTGGTTGCTGTTGGC
Organism: Drosophila punjabiensis; assembly: GCA_008042585.1. Taxonomy (NCBI): domain Eukaryota; kingdom Metazoa; phylum Arthropoda; class Insecta; order Diptera; family Drosophilidae; genus Drosophila; species Drosophila punjabiensis. The sequence continues at coordinate 1,570 of VNJR01008442.1, read as the reverse complement.
GCTTAAAGATCTACAACATATAGCTTAAGTTCTACAACATATAGCATTCTAGAGCATACACATTATATAGGTATGTATGGTTAAATATCTAGATATACGTATTTATATATATATATATTCATATAAAAAAATACAACAAATTTGCAATTCGTTTCACATTTAGTTTCGTCGTCGCCGTCGCCTTCCATTGTTTTCATATTTCCAATTCTCCCCTTGGAGAGAGGGACTGAAAACATTCACAAATATTTCCATCTAACATTTAGGTATGGCAAAAAGTCATCATCATCATCATCATCATCATCGTCTTCTATCCATCCAGTTATATCAAACGTAATTGATGATATCGATCAATCATATTTAGAATACATTTAATCATTAACTTCTACTTGCTTTTGTTTGTTTGTGTTCTTATTTTCGTTTTGCTTTCTTTTTTTGTAGGCTTTTTTTTGTGTTTTTGTTGAAACGTTTACAAACTAAATTTAAAACTTATAAATACTACAACGTACGAGATCCGCCGAAATCTCATAGAATTTAAGCAAAATGAAACACACAAGAGTTACGAGTTAAATAAGTTAAATTAGGAGTTATAATTATAATGCATACATTATATATATATTCATAGAAACCTATCTGAAGAAGCGCCAGTGTTTGTGTGTAAGTGTGATCGATTCGATTTCAATTTCAATTTCAATTTCGACTTCGACTTCGACTTCGATTGGGTTGAATGCAAACAGGAAGCTCGAAAGGGTTTCAACTCGCTTAGAACATTAAGGTGGCACAAGAGAACAATGGAAATGAAACCGGAAAATACCCTTTCCCAAGCGGCTTTGAACAACAAATACACATAAAGTATATATTTTAAATATGAATTGAATATATATGAAAATATATTTATTTTGAATATAAAATAAATATTCATATATATGAAATGTAGACTTTTAGATTGCACAAAAACTTGTTTCAGGTGAATTTCCTTGGGAAAGAGTATTTACAAATACAAATAACGCCTGGCAGGTGGGCTATACATGCATTCTTCCTATATATGTATATATTGATATATATTGTTAAATATCAGTTGTGTAAAAAACAAAACAAACAAAAATAATGCCTATTGCAGCGGTTCTTTATATGGGCAACGGTTTTTTGTCTTTTTTTTCCTGTTTCTTTCCTTGTGTATAAATTAACAAATGTTAAAAATTTAATTATTACATTTTCGATTGCACTTTGTTTTTGCTTTGCTTGTTGCTGTGTGTGTGTGTGTGAGTGATTATTTTGTTTTCCTTTGTTTCTGTCTGTCGGTGTGTGTGTGTGAGTGTGTGTTTATATTTTATGGAAATTAAGGCTTTCTTAATAAAAAAAAAATGGATATATCTATATATATAGAGTGTGGAAGGGAAAATTACTATTTTAGCAACAATCAACTGATCACATCGAGTAAACGTACGTAAACTTCACTTAGAACTACTTCAAATCAATCATAATATAACAACAAATATTAGAGGGGGGCGCTGGGGGGCGGTTATCAAAACCTTAACCTGATTTCGCAAACATTGATTTTTATTTTTAATTC
>VNJR01008435.1:0-27280 GCA_008042585.1 Drosophila punjabiensis | reverse complement strand
AAAAGGTGAACTCATGTCAACGCTTCGCTGAGCTTGCCGGGCATTTTAGTTGTACTTCTCGCATTTTTTTGTTCAGTTTATCTTTTGGTTTTTTGGAACGCTGGGCTGGGGGGTGGAATGGAGTAAATGCACTTCCTGCTGGCGGCCAAAGGCAGGTCGGTGCCGAGGAGCTTAATTAAAGAGCAGCGGCGCTCATTTGACTGGGCCCGAGAGGCTTCCTGGAAATCAAAGAAACAAACTCGCTAAATATTTCAGTTAACGCTTTGGTGGTCTTGGCCTATAATTTGCCGCTGCTGCTGCTGCTGCTGCTGCTGCTCGGATAGACATCGCATCTGATGCCGACTGATGCTGACGGGTTTTGTATAAACAAGTCGAAGTCAGCTCTCAATCATAAATGAATCATGCGCAAATTATATGGCCAGGTCTGGAGCGATCCGATCCGATCTGGAGTCGGAGACGGAGTCGGGTCTGGAGGCTGGACAGATGGCAGGACACGCAGCTCGCTGGCGCTGCTTAATAAACAATCATCAGCAGCAACAACATCTTCGAGATCGAGATCCAGATCTCGAGATCGAGATGCGGATACAGGATGGGCATGGGGCGAGTTGAGATGAGTGGCAAACACGGCCAACGCCAACGCCATCGTCGCGTCGTCCATGTGATAATGATGATTTCACAACCAATTAAGCGTTGAAAGCCAAACACCGCCAGCAGAAATTTGAGGTTAATCCTTTAGCTGCTGCAATTTCGGGGCCGGCGAAACGTGAGCAGAAGGCGGCAACAGCAGCAGCAGCAGCACCAACACCAAGGCGCAACACCAACAAAAACTGCTGCGGCTACAGCAACAGAGCACAGTGGGTCAGAGTAGACAATATTACTATACTTATATCAGGTATATAGGTCTCTGCTTACAAAAACTTAAGAATTATATATTTATATAAAAAAAAAACTATGAAAGTAAAATAAGACCTCTAAAGGTGTTTAATTAAACAAATTTTCTCGTTACTTTATTATTTATGATTTATTTTAGGGAAAGAAATTACAACAGAACTTTTTATATTAGGGATGGTCAGGGAAGCAAAACTATTTAATAAATGAATAAAGTAAAAAAGAACTTTAATTTTATTGTAATATTTCATTAAAGTATCTGAGACAAAAAAATTATCATAACTTCGTAACATTCTATTCTTAAATTTCAAAATATGATTTGACTGCATTCTTTAAAGGTGCAGGCAGAGACTGGACAGAGAAATCATAAATAAATAAAATCTAAAAGAAAGCTTAAAAAATATTTTTCCAAGGCATTTAGTTTCTAGGTAGGTCATATTTAGTTCCCTTCTTTATAATTAATTACGAATTATCAAGAATTAAAATTTGTATCAATTTTATTCTTTAATTTAAATTTTATTTACTTAAATTTATAAAACTGTTAATTACTATTGGTGTCAGGATTTTATCATGTTCAATAAAGACCTAGCCCACTGTGCAGCGATGAAGATCTGAGATGGCGATGGAGATGGCGTTGATGCAGGCGGCTTCAATCAGCGCTCTCGGTCACACACTTGGCAGCAGCAAGAGTCGCAGCAGCAGCAGCAGCCGCAGCAGCAGCAGCAGCGGCAGCAGCAACAGTCGCAACAGCAGTAACTGCGGCGTCTGTCGGCTTGTTAAGTGAAGTGGCTGGTGAAGTTTGTCGGGTCGGCAAACGCCACGGGAAATTATGGTGGCCAAACTTCCCAGACCGCAACTAATTTAACCAAAGTGCGAATTGGAGGAGTCGCAATCGGAATCGCTTGGAGTTGCATTCGCAGTTGGAGTTGGAGTTGGACTTGGACTTGGAGTTGGAGTTGATGTTGAGCCGAAAGCGAAGCGAAATGGCCAGACAAACCGAAAACAGACCGCAACAAAGCCGCCGCAGAGTGGCCGAGAGGAGATGGGACCTGGAGGAGGCTTTGGGAGATGGGAACTGCCGCCACTCTCCTCTCACACACACAAACACACACAGACTTACACACATCTTGTTAGGCGGCCTGAGAATTATGAGCCGGGCTCTGGGGCCTCCGCACAAGCTGCGAACTTGTGAAGCGTGATGAGCGCACGGCTGGGATGGGATGGGATCCCAGCTGGAAGGGCGGCACTCGGAGCACGGAGGAGCAGCAGCACACAAGCGGCAGTGGCATCAAGGCTCCGTGGGCAACACGCGATCTCCACGATGCAGGCAGGGAGCACTGGAAATTAACTCATAAAATATACATTATCATAGCTGAAACCGCGACTCTGGCTGTGCGGAGTGTTTCATATGTGTTTCATGTTGTGTCTGCCTCCGGTCTCGTCTCGGAGGCTCGGATTCGGGTCTGGCCAGGGATCTGGCAGCTGGTAGTAGCTACTAGCAGCTAGCTGGGTACATGTCGTGTTCTAGCCTGCCTCTTTGGCGCACCTGTCGCCGCCGCCGCTGATTGGCCCCGGCCAGGTCCGATCATCAGCTGCCAGCCTTGCCAATTGCCTTAACAGATTTGTGTGCAATTAGCCAGGCGGTCGCCATGGGAGTTGCTCCTCTCAGCCTTCTCAGCGACTCTCCTTCCTGCGCCAATCCTCTGCAGACCTGGCAAATGACATGCCGGCCCAAGTGCAGTCGAGCATAATGGCAAATAAAGATCGGGCGGAGCGATAGTTCAGCCAGGCGGTGTCCATAAAGTAGCAACTGATTTTGACGCCCAAAAGAGGGATCAAAATGTGGATTATTTTATAGAAATGAACTCTGTAATTATTACTTTATGAATTTTGATGTAAGTCATTCCGTTGAGAACTTAATTTATTATTTTAGCCATTTTTTTCTTGGCAAAAACCCTTTTCTTGACTAATTTATCCCTGTTTTGAATGTTACCTTTATTAAAACTAATTTCTAGCATTAAGTAGCACCATTAAAGCTTTTATTTGGCGACTGTGGGAACCTTGGCAAATTTTGGCCGTCGTCCCCTTTGTCCTTTTAGCCTCCCCCCAGGCGACAGTCGTCGTCCTTTTCGCTTACGTAGTCGCCGTGTAGCGCACTTATGCACAATTATGGCTTTATTGTCTAAACTTGGGCACATCTATTTAAAGCCATGCTCCAACTCGGCTCGGTTTGGAGCCACAGAGCGTTGCATTTTCGGCTTGGCCTTTAATGCGCCGCCATCGCCGCCTGCGCAGCTTCCCTTCCTTACCCCTTTACAGTCTTCTTCTGATACCAATTCCTGCTCCTCCGCCTCTTCACCGGGCTGGCTCACCTGGCCCTCTGCAATCCGTCCGTCTGTGTTGGCTTCATTGTTTTCCTGGCGGCCCTTCGTCATCGTCAGCAGCTCCAGTCGGTGCAGAGAGAAAAATAAGACTAGATTTTAGGAATTTATTTGGATTTTATAAACAAACTAAATGGCTCTTAAATATCTTTAGAAATGTGTCTTGTGTATTAAAACTTTGAGTTTGGAGTAAATTTAACGATCGAAGGCATTTTATATATCTTAATTTATAAATCTGGTTAGTAATTAATATTTTATTGGAACCCTTGGATCTTACTCTTTATGAAAATTAGCAATATATTCCTTTTAAATTATTTTTAGTAGTATTCTAAGTGAAATGTGTGATTTGCAATAAAAAGCCTCATTCTTATTAGTTTTTACTTTTTATTTCTCTTTCTAGCTTATAATTTTATACTTAATACATAGTCCCAAATAATTTTTCATGTGCTTTTTCTAGCTCAGACATCGAGTGTGTGTCTGTGACTGCTTCGGTTTCTGTTTCTGTTTCTGCAAACTGCTCCCAAGTTCCAAGTTGCGAGCTTCGACTCCGACTCCCGGACGAATTAACTTGTTTTGGTATAAACGGCGGCTATTTTGTAAGTTCATAAAGGATAAATTGCCAATTTTGGGATTTGAACGGGCCAACGTTTTGCGTGTCTGTCCCTGCCGCGTCGCTCCCCCATTACCATTCCCATTCCCATTCCCAGTCGCAGTCTCAGTCGCAGTCGCAGTCGAAGTCCCATTCCCAATGCCAGTCCCTGCCCCATTCGTCGGTGCTATATTGAGTTTTCAATCTTTTGTTGACTTGATGTGGCCACCGATCGACTGACTCCGACTTGGAGCTGGAGCTGTAGTTGGAGTATCGTTTGCGTGGAGTCTTCAGGGAAAACTGGCAGCCAACCTTGAGTTGCTTTTTTAAGGCAGTTCGTCAATTTCTGCCCCGTCTGTGCCCGAGTCTCTGAGCCAAGAGCGAGAGACAATGGTTAACTCGGCTCGGTGCCGTTTGGGCCTGGCCGAAAGCCCAGCAAAATGCTAGCCACTGTGGCGGGGCAGTCTGTCCCGGGCCTGTGGCGGCGCAAAATGAAACAAAACCAATTAAAAATGTTTCGTTGCACCCAAAAACGAAGATTCGCTGGGTTGAAGCGGAGAAGGAGGCAGAATTGCCTGCACTGCAATTAAGTAGGGGGTGCTTTTTGTTAAGAAAGTGATATATTTGTTTACTTACAGCTCTCTTTAGGTAACAAATATATCCATCAAAATCTGACCTTATTTATTCTGACTAATTTGAAGAATATTTGTTTATATATAACTTGTAATTTATATATATTTTATTTTTAATTTTTAAATTATTTTAGAGATTTTCAAGGTCCAGGTTTAAAAGAAACCACTATGATTTTTTAAAACTAAAAGAAAGATGCCCAACATTATGCCGCAATATTTTACACTGAATGTTAATCCTGAAAAACTCCATTCCATACTTTTCAACACTTTTTGGCATGAATTAAAGCTTGATTATTGTTTTTGTTATTGTTATTGTTGTGGCAATTTAATCTTATCTGTGTATAGCTATCTTTTTAATGGATTTAAAACCCCTATGGATTTCTGGTGAACTCTAGTATATTTCTTTACAACAGCCGCCCAGAAGTAGACACTGCTTCTTGTAATCTGAAAAACAGGTATTCAGAAATCCTTTTTTATTTTATCTTTAGAGTCAAACCTTGATTTACAGAATGCCTTATATTTTTTCGTAAGGTAAGCTAGGCGACTTTTTCCTCAGTGTTTGGGGCAATTGTTGGTGACTGTGACTGCGCTGGTGGCACTGCCAGAGGAGGAGTATCTCCCTTCTGTGGCCACTGAGCGCCACTGGGTGAGTTCTACTTGTTGCCGCTGCCCGCTGGAGTTGCTGCTGTTGATTGTCTTGCAGATATGCAAGTTCGGGCTGGAGGAGCAGCTGGGGGAGCTGGAGGTGGAAGCGCAACGCCGGCGCACTACCTACACGGTGGCAGGCTAACAAAAAGCGACAACAACTACATTTTTTCGGTCCCAGCCCCGCTGTGGCATACACACACACACACAGTGGAGTCGTATTGGATACATTCTTCTGGGTCTCAGGTCTTCATTTTTAATGAAATTCTTAACAAGGCGCACAAAATGCAGCGCCGCGACGTCGACGTCCAACTAACTAACCAAATCGCAGTCGCAGTCGCAGTCGCAGCCAGGCAGCAAGTTAAGTGAAGTGACCGCCCGCCTGCCCCTTTTTGGGAGCTCGAAACTGGGAGCTGGGAACCCAGAACTGGGAGCTTGGAGCTCGGAGCTGCGAGCACTGAGCTTGGGGAACTGCAATTGGGTCCGCGGCCATGAGAAGGCGACCGCACACCGCGATTTTGGCCAACGCCGCCGCTCTCATTGGAATTCATTAAAAATTCAGCAGTGTGTGTGCGATTCGATTCGATGCGAGTCGTCTGCCCAAAAAGCCGGTTAAAAAGCCCAGCATCCAAGCAACCGAACATCCCAGCATCCAGAACATGACAAAAAAAAAAAGAAAAGAAGAAAGAAAAAAAAAAACACAGTGGCTGGAATGAGAGCAGCTCGAAAAATTTACGAAATTAGTTCACAAGGAGGAGGCAGCGGCTAAGTTGGAGGCCCGAGAGCATACCAGCGCCACTTTAATTTAGTCATCAGGTGATTTTTCGCGAGCTTCAAGTGAAATCTTTAACGTGACGTTGGAGATTGTTATGTGATCTTGCTGAGGGTCTCTTCCACCAGAGGAACCAGGCAGTAGGGAGTAGGGAGTGGAGAGTGGAGAGCAGGGAGAAGGGACTGGAAGCTGGGTATCTGGCGGATCCGGACCAGTGGACATGGGGACAGAGGTTGAATAGTCAGCGCGTGTGTGGGCAATTGGTGCTGCCTTGGAGCTGGGATTTTGGAGATGGGAGCTGGGAGAAGCGACTGGCCGAAAGAGGGGAAAATTTAGATCAGCTAAGATTTCTATATACCAAAAATAGGCTTAGGCAGAAATTTGTAATCAATTAAACTTTTTAATTGAATTCGAAATTTTATTAAAAAATTATCAAATTTTATGTCTACGAGTGTATATAATCATATTTAAAGTTTGTTTTCATTTTTAGAATAAACTTCTGACCTTTTTAAAATAGTAAACAAAGTAATTATACATTTTGGGCAAATAAACCAAATTAAATAAAAGTTTTAAAAACATTTTAGTATAAAATATTTTAAATATTATAAAAGTGTTCATTCTTTTTTACCATTTTAGAGAGAACTATGGATTTCTCTGATATATAAAACGTTTCTTCTGTGTACTCTTTGTATAACTTTAGTGAACAAAGATATTTAATACAAAATATATATTTAATTTAGTCTACCACTTTTATTCTGGTCTGGCTTCTTAATTAAGCGTTAAAATGCAACTGTAAATTAACCATATTTGTGACTTAAACTTTTACCTGAATAACTATGATCTTGAGAATCTCTCCAAGGATTCTCTGCTCAACCAATTGATTCTGGTAGCTGATTCTGTGACTGTTTCTGTCATCCAAAGCCACCGAATTGTTGGATAATTTCAGAGGCATTCGACAAATTCAAATAATTTTCAAGGCAAGCTTCACGAGTCAGTTTATAACCCGTACGAACTTGAAGTCTATAACTGAGTTAGCGACATTTTTGAGCCCGAATGAAGTAGCCCAGAATCTAGATGCCAAAGAGAGCAGACTGGTAGTGCACAGAAAGAAATTAAAGGTAATGCAAATAAACAAGTGAAATATTGAATATGAAATATTTAATTATAATAAAAAGTAGATTAATTGCTAGTTTCGGTTTAAGAGATAACAATTTAAAGAGTTCAAGTTCAAGCTTTTTGTTCTCTGTGTGGGACGCCGTGCAGTCTAGAGCATAATAACAAACAAACAAGCCCAGGCGACGAACTGAATCACGATCTGCAGTACTCATACCAGTTCCATATTGCGCTGGCGGCCTTTCAGTCTAGCCTTTCAACTGCAGCTCCGGTTCGGTGGCAGCCTGTCTCTGGGCTCCAGCTTCCATGATCCATGCTCCCTACTCCCTACACCAGACTTCCCCAGGCAAGCTTATCAACAAATACCGCAGACGGATATTTAGCGAGTTCTACGCGGCGGCTGCTGCTGCTGCTGCTGCTGTCAACCTGACTAAGCACCGACAGATACTCGAACTCGTGCTCCGGCTGCAGCTCCGCCACAACAAGTTATTTACTATGACGAGCTTTGATTGGATCGAATTGGACCTCAAGGACGGGGAAAAGCAGTTGCAAATTGTGAACTATTTGATTTAGGAAATGCGGGGCAAAAACCAGTAGCCGACAGCTGCAATTTCAATAAAGCAAGTGCAACTGCCACTGATGCTGTTGTTGCTGCTGCTGCTGCAACAGGTGGCAATCGGTCATGCAACTTGTGGCCCGGAGACTCCACCAATCCACCAATCAGCCAGCGGCAACATCATTGCACAGCCACGTTTAATGACAAGATCAAGCTCAGTTCACTTCACTTCACTTTACTCCACTGCACTCCGCCCCACTTCACTTCCTCACGCCCCGGGCTAGAGAGTAGGATTCAAAGTCGCGAAAGTGCGCAGCAAATGCTGCTCTTGCAGGTACACTTTAAGAAAATTCTTATACTTAAGACTATGATAGATAAGCTAGCTATATAACTTCTCGAAAGTAAATTCAATTAGATTAAATCTTAGTTAATCATATATGTTCAGCTAATTTCAATCTTTAAGCTGACTAAAGAGGTATCAATTAATGATTAAAAATCGAACTTACTATATTTTGTTTTTACGGAAGAATTAACTTTCTTAATTAAACAACTCGATCTTATTTGTGTTTATTTATGTTTTTTATTTATATGCATTAAAGGACGTTTAATTATAATTTTTATTTGCCTAAGAACTATTACCTTATCTCTATGAGTCCAAGCTCTTTAACCTTTGGCTAAATAAACTATTCAAAATTAAAAAATCGAAATTATAGGTAAATATGTTCCAATTTATTTTGGTTCAAAGTTAAATCGAAATCATATTTTTATGCAAAATATAATATATATACAATATAATAAATTATATGTAATATAATATATAAATATTGATTATCTTCGATATATGAAGGATATGATGAATAGCTTTGAGATTTAAAATATTCGATATATTTCGTTTACGCTTTGAGATAAACCCTATTTGTTTATGAATCAATTTAAGGGAACTGTAGATTTATGTAAAATAGCCATATATAAAATATCAACATTGTTAGCGACTTTTGCTTCTAATTATATATTTTTATATATACATAGCCATATTATTAGAAATTTTATCTCTTAAATCTACAATTATTTAAATTGATCGATATTTTTTGGAATTTAACATTGTTAGACTTGTTTATAAGCATTTTCTTACACTTTCAAGTACATTTCTTTCCGTGCAATGTTCCTGCTGATGATCGTAAAGTAAAGTAAAGTAAAAATAAAACCAGCTTCGGCCAGATCTCTCACCTGTTGTTGCCTGACTTGTTGCTGTTGGTGGTGGCAATGTTGCTGCTTACTGATGTTGCTGCTGCTGCTGCTTCTTGTGATGTTGCTGGTTGGGTCTAGTAGACCACCGTCGTCTCTGCTGCTGCTGAAGTCGACGCGGTGTCTGGGAAGTCGCCGTGTTCGTCTCGCCTTAGTGGCAGTCATGGGAATTATTGTTTATTGGCATTGGCCACGGCTCCCCACAGTCGCAGACGTCGTCTTAACCCCACTTACTTGGCCTGTGTTACCTGGGCTAGGCAAATAGAAAGATGACTGGGCGACGACGACGTTTCTGGGACAGATTTCGTTCTGACATTTCTATTAGACAATTTGTCAGCTTCTCTGCCAAGGAATTTGAGGTGGGAAAGTTGGAAAAGGAAAGACGAAAAGGGGAAAAGATGCTGGCAAACGAAGGAATGTCGGGCTGGGTTTTCTTGGGGAATGTGTCAGTTAAAAAAAGAATAAGAATAAGCAGAAGGAAACTATATATGGTATTATTATGCTTTTCTTTTAGTTTACCCTTCAAAATTAATTGGAAGTTATTGTAGTAGCAAATATCTGAAGATCGCCTCGTTTGTCTTCTGAAATAATGAATTAAAATTGGGGTAAAGCACCCTTAACAGCCGAACTGAATTCTGTCTCCAATTAGTCTTGGCTTGTCACTCCTTTGGACTTACTTAACTTACACTCCAACCTGCCAGCTGTGCAACTGTTAAGTGCAGTTAGAGCCGAGGAGCGGCAGGAGAAGCTCCTTCAAATTACAAAGCGGCTTTTCGAAAGGACTAATGGGCAGGTGCAGGTGCAGGAGCAGCTGCCAGAGCTTACCACGTGGTCAAAGCATTTAACCAGGGGGTTAACCACATGACTCATGGCCCGAATAATTCATTTCTTTTTTTCGGTGGAAACCCAAGCCAACCTGTCCGTAAGCCAGAGTGTCTGAGTGTGTGTGGTCCGAGGCTACCTTCATTAATTAGGCAACTCTGGGCCTGGCCTGTTGCTCATTTGCGGCCAACTGCGGTGACATTCTGATTGAGCAGCTCCGCTTAAGCGACTACAATTCCAGCACCTCACTTAGCACGCCCCAAAATAAAATAAAACGGGAAGAAACGAGGGAAAATAAACACAGGCGCAGGAGCAAACAGGAGCATACAGGAGCATACAAGAGCACGGTATGGGAAGGAGCAGGTGCTACGATCGGAAGGAGAGGCCGAAAAAAGAACCGAAACCTTCGGCAGGTCCTGGCGAAAAGAGCGGAGCCGGTCCAGACGGTCTCCTCGTGTGCCTCCTTTGTGTGCGGACGGCAGCTGTTTCTGGGCAGGATCAACGACTTAGCACGTGGCGCATCCCCAAAGGGAAGCGAACGTCACTGTGGCTCCTGCCAAAAACCAAGAACCAAACTATGGTAAACTAAACTAAAAATGAAGAAACGAAAATGAAAAAGTGAAAAAAAAAACGAAAGAACGAAAAAAGGTCACTCGGGAAGTGTGTCCCGGCTATTGAATCCTTGTGGCAGCTGCTCCTGGTTCCTCATACACACACGTATGTGTATATACATTCCCTATTCCTGCTGCTGCCTGGTTTTTTGTGTGTGCTCCTTCTACAACTTCTACTTCTGTTTCTGTTCTCTGTTTTCCCTTTTCGTGTTTCTGATTTCGTTTCGCCTGGCGAGAGTTGTCATTATTTATTATTGTTTGATCCTTTGTCCGGATCCCCGGCTCTCTGGCTCTCGCTCTCCTTAGCGCTTTGTGCGTTTTAATTTAATTACGATTTATTTATGGAAATTTCCGAATTTGCCCCGAGGGGTTGATATTCGATTTCCTTCGATTCGTTTCCCAATAATAATGTTTGGACAGCGCTTATAATGAATTGGCAAAATATTTTCCCAATAGTTTATGGCGGGGTTGCTGCAGGAAAATTAGAAAACCGAACCCAAGGCACTCCACTTCTTTCACACGCAATTGCAGACAGCCAGCAATATTAGGCTGATGATCGGCTAATTGAGACATTTCATCAAATCATCTCCCCGCTTTTCACTTATCGGATTCGGTTTGGTTAGGGAAGAGGATGATGGTGAGGATGAGTACGAGGATGAGACTTCGGGGTGGCCCCTCACAAACACACTGAGAACGAACAGGGATAAAGGGAATCTTAAATGATTATATAGTATAATAAGTTGATTTAAATCTAAGGCCTTTTTAGTGAAGATTATAATATTAACATGAACTCCTTTGGAAATATATTTTTAAGTCAAATAATACATATATTAAATACTTACTAAATATAATAAATCAAAAGGAAACTTTCTTATAAATGTTACTTTACCAAAAACTATTAAACAGAGATAAAGACATCCTTATAAATATTTATTTAATTGTTACTATAAGTTATCCGAAAATTTATATCTTGCTTAACTAATCGTAAGTTTAAATTTATTCAGTTAAAGTAACTATCTAGTAGATTCTCTAATTTTTTTTTAGAAAAAACAATACCCTATATTTTAATTTCAAATGAAAATATAATACTTAAATGTCCAACATTTTGGCTCCGTGTAGCCGGAGAATCGAAGGGGATATGCGTGTAGGAGCATAAGATAATTCGCGTTGAGGCTTAGCGCCTGGGAATGGTCGGGACATTGTCTGGGGCAATGTTTTCAGATACTTTATCGCCGGGATGCGTTAAAATGTTTCGCGCTTTTTATTGCGCTTAACGTGATTTCTGCCGGCTGTTCCTGTGTTTTGTGTGTGCCGTGTGTGTGTGTGTTGGCCTTTTCGCATCGCCGTATAAATTGACAAACTTATGGCACTTCTTTGCCGCCTTCGGAAAGCGAGCGTGTGCGGCATTCCCTTATTGATTTTATAATTAAGCGTTGTCATTAAATTTTATGGTCCTGCCATGGCGTTGAGTCCTGCGATGCAACACCTAATTGAGTTGTTGCAGGCACTGAGGAGCCTTTGCTTCTCTGCATCAGCAGCTGCGGCTAATTCACTTCTATTTTAACGATTATTCGCGGCCAATTTGATGGGAGATCAAGCAATCTTACGGATATATATAGCGGCAAAGGCCTGGCTCTAATCAATATAATCCTTTTGTTTCTAATTCGGGCTAATGCATAAATCATCTGCATAAATTCGCATGGAATTTCCTTTGTTTTGCTCTCGACGTCGTCACAAAAATGTGTTTTTGTTTCCCTGGCGGCAGTTCATCATGCCGCAGTCAGCGTTGATTGAATGTCTTTCGGTTCTTTCGGGGCTGGAATTTCTGAAATTTCTGCATTCGCTCGCCCCGGCCATATATTCTCGATATCCACTTATAAATCTCTGGGCAGCCCCCATTGTCTCGGACTCTGGAACTTTGAGACTTCAGGGAACTTCAGGGGGCTTTGTCTCTCCCTTTGCTGACCCTGACTCAGGCATTCCCGCGGCTTGGACCTAGGCCGGGCTCAATTAATATCGAATGTGGCATAAGTGCCGCATCATCCGGGAGTCGCGTAGATAGCACCCGGATCACGCCCCCTTTTTTTCCGCAGTATCACAGAGTGCACAGAAAATAATCCAACGTATTAGGTCGTTATAAATTGAGAGATATTCTAATTGAATTTCAAAACAAATAAGAAGCTATTAAGTAAATATAACCTTTAATTTTTATTTAGAATAGAAAACGTAGAAATTGTTTTAACTACAACATATCAAAATTATTTTTTGAAGATAACATGAAGAAATATTGTTGATAAATTCCATAACTAGAAAAAGCTTAAGACAAATTATTATTTGATTTTTGGGAACTAAAGATAAAAAGGGATTCTTTAAATAATATCATAATAATAATAATATCAAGATAAGTCTATAAAATATTAAAGTGTTCATTACATTTTCAATATATTTTAGTTGATATATATTCATTTCAAAGGGTCGTCTTCATTTTTTATTTTATTCAAATCCATCTAGAAGCTTCTCGTAATGTTAGCAGAATTTACATAGTCCGTTGTCAATTATTATTTGCAAGTAAAAAGAAGGTTGGTAACTAATTTAATATTAAATCTTATATATTGTTTTCTTTAATAATAAATTAATAAATATATTAGCAAACCTTTAATGCCTTAAAACTTTAATCCACAATTACTTCGACTTGATGTTTGTATCTTTTCTTCTTAAGTTAATTTCTAGTAGTTTCTGTGTGTGTAGCACTTGCAATGGATATTGCTGTTGTTGCTGCTGCTGTTGCTGCTGCTGCTGCTGCAGTGACTATTGCTGCAATCCCAGATCAGCTGACAACTTTATCTAGCTGATGGACTGCTGACTGCGGCCTGTGTGTGTGGTTCCCGGTGTCTGCTTCCGTTGCCGGAAGGCGCATTGGGACACACACAGGCCCAGAGACGAGGTACTGGCCCCGACTCCGCCTCTGTCCCTGTCCCTGTCTCCGTCTCCTCTTGCATCTCAATCTCATTGTGTCGCTAATTGTCTCGCCCTGTTTCTATATCTGTTTCTGTGCTTCTCTGAGCCCGGAGTTCTCTGTGTGCGCGTCATAAGCCGCCGTCGCTGGCGCAATAAGGCTGCAACTTCTTCTTTTGTCTGTCTAAGCAGCAGGTCATTCTTCCTGTTTATCTCAGTTGCACAGAGAGAAAAGTAGGGTTGTTACTTTTTCAACATAAAATCAAATTGGACCCACTGATGTTGAAGCTTGCAGCATCCTAAGCTAGGAGCCGTGGCATAGATTGGTCTAAAGTGAAGTCTCTAAATGTACATAGCCTGTAGATTTTAACTGTAAATTTTCTCGCTGTGTACCCTGCTCTTCCTCTTGCCGGCTTCCTCTGTCTGCGATAGGAGTATTTTTTATGCCGCAACACGCACAATTTACCTCGGCCAGCGAACACAAACAAAAACAAAGTCAGCTGACTCATGTAGGAATTGACATTGGATTGGCCCCGGTCTTGGCCTTTGGCTAGGAGCAGCAGCCACTCGGATGTGAGAGAGAGGGAGAGAGCGGTCTGGCAATGGAACCTCTGCAGAGTCGCTGTCGTTGGCGGTGCGTTTAATGAGCGGAACGGATTTCGCTGCTCGCAGCCGCAGCCGGCAGCCGGAGGTCCTCTCTGGCGTCCCTGTCGCTCTCGTTGAGGGAGAGCCAGCTTCCCGGGAGGAAGCGCAGTGGGAGCCAGAGCCACACAATGGCCATAGATGCAGGGTCTCCGGGGTCGGCGTGTGTGTGTGTGTGTGTGCGTGCACTTAAAATCCTATTAGGCTCAATTATCCGCTGATATTGCGTACACGATCTCATCTCAGTTGGCTTCCTTTCCGTTCAGCATTTCATTCATTCATTGGGTCTCGGCTTCGGCTTTGGCTACGGCTTCCTTCCAGGAATTAGTTGACTTGTTGTTTGCATTCAATTTGTCTTTCCGTCTTTCGGTAGCCTTCGATAGATATCCTGGGCGAGGGCAGGACGTGCCGGGACCTTCGGCAAGCTGCTTCATTGTCCAGCACACGCTTCCAACTGACATTGATTCATATTTAGTGGATGTGTGGATGTGGATGTGAATGTGAATGGATGGGCAACTGGTTCTATTAGTGGTGGTCCTTTCCCACTTGTAGGACATTCGCTGGACTCACAGGACTCAACCAGCTGCTGGCTCTGGCCTCCTGCCAATGTGTGTGCGTGTCGTTCGCCTCTGAGATCTGATTAACGCCGTCTTGGCCAGCCTTCAAGGGGTTAAGACAGCTGTCTGGACAAAGGAAAGTATCCCCTCAAAAACCCTACTGAAGTGCTTAAAATAATACTAATTTTAAATGCAAATTAAATACTCTAAAAATATACATCTCTCTCCAAATTTATTGCCAAAATATACCCCACAACATAAGGTATCCTTTTTCTGTGTGCATCTTGGAATGCCAACAAAAGGAGTCCCCGCTCAAATTATATGAGAAAAAATTCGATGCCACTTCAAAAGGCGCCTCGCCTGGCCTTACCGTTAAATGAAATCACTTTTAATTTCAGTTTCTCTGAGCAGATTTCCAAAAAAGAAAACGAAAAAATCACAAAGCGCTATAAAAAAGTGTCGTATTTCAAATGTTTCATAAAGACATCAACTAAATCAAAAGCGACAACAGCACCTAAGGCCTCCTCGGCCTCGGCCATAAGTTCTTGGCCAACAGCACAAGAGTGCTGTGTCTGGGCGATCGTTGAAAAATTAATAAAATTAGTAATCAGCGCTTTAAATCAACGGCTGACTCGGGAGACGGGGGCATTCCGGGGGGTTAGGAGTCGCCCCGAAACCGCAGATTAGATAGCGCCGCCGTTTGCTGCTAATGATTTCTATTGCCTCCGAGGCTGCCACTGTAGGAGCAGGGTCCCCATCCCAACCCATTCCATCTCATCTCATCTCATCTCGGTATCTTTGGGATGCTGCTGGCTCGTTGCCGATTCTCAATTCTCACTGCTCGCAGCTCGGATCTCGATTGCCGATTTGCCGGTCTGTCTGCCGCCTGGTGAACTTATAATGAAGACCGAAAAAGGTTTTGGTAGTAACGAAGGATAAATACTCTTTCTATAATTAAACGTTTTAGAAAATATAGCACTCTGTTTTAAACAGTTATATTTTTATTTAAGGCAAGCCTAAACTTCAACAAATTGAAACCCTTTGGTTTTATATTTATATCATTTTCAGGACCTTTACTTGACTTAAAGAATCTCGTGGTTTTCAATATACAAACTATAATAAATGTTAAAAAAAAGGTTTAAATACTTAAAAAAGCCTTTGTTTAATTAACAGTATAAATAAATTGGAAGAAGTTATAAACCGTAAATTTTTGATATTGTTCTCTTACATTTTCTTACTATTACTGTTTTTGAAATGAATTTTTAGTTTATTTGCTAACAAATTTCATTAAAAATACTTCTAACCTTGCCAAAGAAATTGGCAAGCTAAATAGAGAGGTAGTGAGTAAGCCCGATCTCGAGCCTGAGCTGTATTCTAAGACGTTCAAGGTCTGCCTCCAAAGGGGAGCTAACAGGGAACCGAGGCTGGGCCAACCAATTGGCTCACACTTTGGCTTCGGAGACGGCGGACGGTGGTTGGTGGACCACTGTGGACCGGTGTCTGGGCTCTTGGGCATCGAGATCGCAAGCGTTAGATAAACTTGCCACCAGCATTGAGGCGATGCCAAGACTCTCCCCGAGCAGCCTGATCCTCCCTGACCCCGTGCACCTTTTCCTGCGGAGCTCTCGTCATCATTATAAAACGAATTGATGTGCGATTATCGCTTGAGGTCTTAGCGCCAGCTTTGAGGATGGCAAGCGGGGCTGCTGGATGCGATTCTCAACGAGATTATGGCAGGCGCAACCTTACACAGCCTCCTGATCATGCCCACAGCTTCTGTGCTGCTGTCCTCGGCCTCTTTTTATTCGATTTGACCAAAAAAGTAAAGGAATAGGGAGGGGCAGGAGGAGGATCTGGAGCTGCACAAGGAGCTGATCTGTGGGAATGTGGCTGTGGTGCGGCTACTTTGCAATTTCTGGCCAGGCTTTTTGCCTGTGCGACTGCCAAAAACAATTGGATTCGATTGAATGCACCGGCAAAGGTAAAGGCAAAGGCAAAAGCAAAGGCAGAGGCACATTCCTCTGGTGGCAGCCACAATGCAGCGGCACAAGCAACACAACAATCACAACAACTGTCAACGCCCAGGCGACGGCGGCGCCGCGGACCAGAAACTCTCTTAAAAGACAATCAGCGACACCTCTTTGGACCAAAATACTCGCTGCTTTCGGGCTCAAAACCGAAAAAAATCCAAGCGGAGAATAAAAAGTCGGGCCAAAAGATTGCCAAGTTCGTTGCTTAAGTCTTTTGTTTCGAATGCAGACACAAAAATTGAACTCTATCCCTTTGTGAAGTGCGAAAGCGACAGTGCAAAGAACAATGCTACGGCTCCCAGCTCCCAGCTCCCAGCCTCCAGCTTCCAGCTCGCAGCTCTCCTGCCCCATCTCCAGAAGCGCAGCTCCCGAACTGAGCTCCCAAGGCTCCCAGTTATGTCGCGCCATGTTTGGCGTATGATTTCAAAAATTGCCCTTTTTGGGGTCTCGACTTACAGCCCCGAGACCAGACCCCGAGGCGGAATGGCAGAGGCCAAATCCATGACATCATATTTGGGCGCTAAAAGGAGAGCCGCCCTTCCCTTCTAAATAGAGACGGCAATGTCCGGATTTTTCCTCACTGTACAGGCGGCTCTCACTTGCTCCTCCTCTGGGAACGCGAATAAGGGAAAACAGAAACAGAAAACGGAGGGCCGCGATGGTGTCGAAGTTCGCACATCAATTGCACAATCCGCAAACAGCAATAATCACTGTCAGAAGAGATTAAAGCGATAAGCCGAGACAGAGGATGCCCGGCCAGATCGGAGGACCAGGCGACCGGGAATAAAAACAGGGTCCGCAATGGCGGAGGAGCGCACGGTGTGCAGGAACGGGGGGACCCGGCCCAGACAGCCTCAATTGGGTGGCCAAAAATGAAATCATTAACACCTAAGATAATAAAAACGCAGTCCCAGCGCCCAGATAAACGCATTTCGAGTGCCACTGAACGCCAGGAATGCGGCGGCAGGAAGAGGGCTTGGGATCGGGATCGGGATCGGAATCGGGATCATGGGCAGAAGGAGGAGGAGCCCCGGAGGAGGCTCGACTCGACTGTAAGAGGATCTCTGTAAACCGAACGTTGATTTCTATCTTTTCATGGGAGGCTGGCATTAACTTGCAGAGACCTGAAACTCTGAGATCAGTTCCCAAGCCCTGCTCCAGCTCCGGCTTCAGCTCCTCTCCATCGCCTCCTTGGGACCGATCAAATGCTGAATGCTGAAGCCGACACAAAGCCAATTAATTTATTAAATTGAAGTATGAGGCCGGCGGCGGGGGAAGGAGACGGGAGTGAGGCTGCATGAAAGGAATTTTGGCGACAGACGCCTAAAAGCAAAATGGGTTTCGTGTGCCTGTTTTTGGTCAAGAGCAAAGCAGCGTGTTAATTTTTACCAATTTGCGGTGCCAAGCAATGGCCAAAAAAAGAAAAAAATTACCAAAAAAATTACAAAAAAAGTATAAAGGAAACAAAAATAAAAACCGAAAAGAGACGAATCTTTGGCGACGACAACAACGTCGCTGCAACATGTTGCGAAGGTGCAAAACTAATGGATTTCGTCGTCGTCGTCGCTCGCTCGCTCGCTCGGTCGCATTTGCCTGCCTCCACTCCTCGCCGGGCATCAACATCAGCATCAGCAGCGGCAGCGAAGTCAACGGCCAGTCCTGGCTGAAAACCAAACCAGACCAGCAGGCCATGAATGTGCTTTGCTTCCCAGGCGCTCATGGACGCCTTTTTGGGGCCCCCTCCAGCCGGCAGCGGCATTGGCAGCGGCAGCAGCTCCTCCATCCGCGAGTGCGCGCGTTTATATTGATATATTATGGCCACGGTTTCTTTGGGACAAAGATCTGCTTATTATATAAAAAAAGAGCGAGAAAAAACTTGAACGAAAAACAACAACAAATCAGCCAGAAACAGAGTCCAAGTCCAAGTGGAAGCCCGAGACCACGGACCCATCCACACATCCCCACATCCCAGGCCCCATGCTCCATCCCCATGCCCCATCCCCATACCCATACCCATCCACATGGTATTCGCATAAAAGGCGCACAGCAGAAGGCATCGCTGCGGCAGATCTTGAGATCTGATAAGAAAATGATAAAAAGGTAGACGCCAGTTTTTAATTTGATTGGAATGGAATTTTCAGATGATTGCAATGTTGCTAAAACGGCAGCGCCGTAGAGTCCGCCGGACAGACGGACGCGCGACATGGACGCGGACGCGGACGCAGTCTTGGAGACGGAACGGATCGGTTGGGAATGGGAATGGGAATGGAGTATCCGTACCCCAAGACCTGTGATGTTGCTGTTGTTGTTGTTGTGGGAGGGGGCACGGAAAAGAGAGTGCTGCCCAGAACTGAACTCATTGGCAATGGGTCTCTGCCGAAGTAACCAAAAGTTACGGATTACATGGACATAAGGAGTTCTCTACCTTTGGAAAACTATGAAGAAACTTTAGCAGTTTTAAGCCGATTACAAGTTTTGCAAGTCCTTATTATATCTTGAAGATAGTTTTAAAATGTTGGTATTTTTATATAATAAGATTTTAGGATAAAGTATAAATATTCCTAAATATGGTATTCTATTAATCTGAATACATAAAACGATTTTTTACATTGTTGTCGTTTTATTAATAATATCAAATTTTGAGTAAATAATTATTGTCTTTTTCTGTAGAAAAAACAATTAATCAGTTTATATAATTATTACATTTATATATTATTTTAACTTTAGAATCAAAGATTCAATAAAAGAAAGGGTATATTTATCTTTTAAACGGTTTACAGGAATCGTGTGTAGAATAGCTCTTAGATTTTTTTGAGTTTTGTGAAAAGCTTAAGGATTTTTCAGGGTTATTACGGACGTGGTAAACAACATTCATTTAATTAAATCATTTAAAGAATTATCGTATTTTATTTATTCCATTTCTCTGGAATTTTTAAAATTTTATTTAAACCAACATATTATTTTTACAATAATGGCCTCCTGAAAAAGTATTTGATATAAAATATTTTCACCAAAATATTGGAAATTTTCTCAAGATAACCGAAGAATATCCTCAAGTGTACCCTTATGTCCAGGCAGTATGACATCCTTTATTTCCTTTATCCCCTCCCTCTTCTTGTAGGGCACTCCGAATTCCCCTTGGCCTGGCCAACATTCCATAGGTAAATTTGCATCTTGCGCCGCGTCTGTCATTTCATTTCACCAAAAGTACACACACTCGCACACACAAATGTACCGCCGGCAGCAACAACAACAAAAGGCCACAGGTGGAGGTGGAGGACTCCAGGGGGGCTGGATCCAGGGATCCAGGGCAAAGGGAGTCGGCAGCCGGGAGACGTCGCCACTGGCGGCCGCCGCCTGAACCCAACCGAACCCAAGCGATGCTGATGGTCGTCGCCGCCGCAAGGATGCGAGGAATAGGAAGCGGCGCGGATAGTTCGGTGGCTCGCTGAGAAGATGGGGACGGGGCGAAAAGACGATGAAGCAGGAGAGGAGGAGCAGAGGAGCAGCCGGCGGTGGCGGTGGCGATGGTGGTGCAGCCGGAGCGATGCCGATGCCGCCACCTTAATTTATTTCATCTCATGCAATAATTTTTGTGGTTAACAAGTTTTGGCGGCATCGTTAGCGTCTTCACACGCTTCGCGGGATATCAACACCATTTATTGCCGTTTTGGTATTTTTTCGCAGAGTCCCAAGCTCCTCTTCTTCTGTCCTCTGCCCTCAGGCCCCTCGGATTCCCCCTCGGATGGCCCTGCGCCACTGCTTTTCATTTTGCACAATGTTGTTGTTGCTGCTTTTATTTAGCCCGGACTGAGAGCGATTTTATTGCTTGATTTTTGCGGTTTATCTGCTCGCTCTCATATAAAAATCGATTGGATTCCCGTGAAATTGATAAGTCAAGTCAACGCCGTTGTCCCTTCTCCTGCATCCGAACCCCCATCCTCACCCGAGCGCGACTCTCTGCCATCCTGGTTGTCGTAAATTATGCGCCTCGACTAGTTTTCTACATTAAAAGGCAGACGCCAGCGCCACAGATTTGCCACCGATCCCGATCTCGATCCCAGCCCGATCCCGATTCCGATCCCGATCCGATAGCGAGATGCCCGGTAGTGTTAAAATATTCGACCACCTAGGGTCCCATGGAATTTATTTAGCCCCAGCGCCCAGTCCGGCACATTTCTGCCGCTTTTTATTAACTTGGGGCATGTCATCAGCTCGCTGCTCCTCAGGTCTTCTTGGTTTTTTCTTTCTTTTTCCTTTTTTTTTTTGTATTTTTTGTCGCCTAATTGAAATATTAGTCGAGGATTTCACCCGGTGAGTCACGGGGCATGTGCTCGAGTTAGAGTTAGGCCCGGAGATGGATCTATGCGGTTGCCGCTGGCTGGGAGTTGGAGTTCGGTCAGGAGCACAGGGAGTCGGTAGTCGGTAGTCGGAGTCTGCCACTCTTTATTTATAGCCCATCCATCGCCTCAGTCGCGCAGTGGTGACTCGTGTGGCTCGAGACGTTTTTGGTTATTTTTGCCACATCGCCGTTGTCTGGAGCAGGCGACTCTGGAAGTGGAAATGGGAGAGGGAAATCCATACTAGTCTATCAACGAATGGGAAATGCTCTGTTTTGTACGGTAATAAAGTGGAACATTTCTCACTGTAAAATGGACTTGAATTGTACTTTGAGTTTATATATAAGAAAGGGGGTTCCTTTTATAGATTTATATTAATAATTGATAAACAAATTTAACCTTTAACAGCTTCTATTTTTTTACTTACGTATTTTTAAGCCTTTTTATTTTCCTCTGCACTTTAAAGGGCATTCCTTGGCCCGTTTTTAAAGCCTATTTCCGCACTTGGCGGGGCTAATTACATGGAGCATATTTTTAGGCCCAGACACGACGCTGATTATCTGCAATTCACGTGTCGCGCTGTCTCGGTTTCTGTTTCTGTTCCTCCTCGGGAATCCGTTCCGAGAGCGCTTTCTGTCTGCCGCTCTGCGGAGACTCTTCTGCTTGAGTTTGCCAAACAAAAAGTTTGCCAAAAAATGTCAAACGTCAGACAGGCTGGGTTTATTATCAGATGGCCGGCTGGGTTTCGTTCCCGATGAGCTGTCACCGTTGCTATCGTTGCCTCCCCCTAGAAAAATGGACACGCGCTCGGATTTTTTGGATTTTTGCATCACCGCCGTTCATTGTCCTCTCTGGATCAAAGCAATGTCTTTTAGGCGCACATGACTCACCTGGCAGGTTTCCCCCAATAGAACCCCTGCGCAGTGGCACGTCATAGCCTAGATAAGGCAAACAGTCCAATATTTGCCCAGTTTGTTTGGTGTTTGCCTTTGCCAAAGGGGCATTCTCTGTGGTTACACTCGACTTGAGGAAGTGCCAGCGCATCGACTGTAGGTATCGATGTGGGGGAAAGCTAGACTGAGGCGCAGACACAGACACTGAGACGGAGACGAAGACGGAGACGGAGCCGGAACACCTTTTTGGCTAATTAGACGGCCAGTCAACACTCGCTGGCTGAGCGAAGTGAAATTAAATAAATATAATCATTAATTTATTTTGCCCCTGCGCACAACCCTCGACTCCACTCCACCACGTTCACCACAAATCATCAAAAGTCATTTAGCAAACATTTGAAGTTGAAAAATAGCCTTCAACTTGCTTCAATGCACTTGAAGAGAATCAACCGCAGAGGCAGATGGACGGGGTTAGGGCTCTGTGACTCCGAGAGGCTCTGCGAGAGACCCTGGGAAGGAAGGGGCAACCTCTACTCTGGCCGGGAACTGGCGGCAACTTTTTACGGAAGCGGCTCAGGTATATGGAAGAGTCAAACCAAAGAGTCACGTCACGCGTGGGTGCCCCCCACACAGAGCGAGAAAAAAGTATAAAAAAATGAAAATAAAAACAACAACAGCAACAGCAATAGCAACAAAAACCAAATAAAATAAAAGACACACGGACAGACGGACGGACGGACAGACGGGGCAGTTCCAAGTCACAAGTCTCTGGGCGTACTTAGCGCTGTTGAATAATTTCCACAACCACGAAACCCAATTGAAATTAGAGCCCAGTCACAGAGCCCAGTTTCAGGCGGAGATGGCCACATGTCGCCGCTCGCCGCTTGCCGGTTGCCGGTTGCCAGTTGCCAGTTGCCAGTTGCCGGTCGCTTTGCTACCACCAACAACCTGCCCCGATCCGGTGTAAGCCAAGTGCATTTTCATTTCCATTTCCTCGCCTTTATATACCCTCTATTTGAAGAAGAAAAGGTGTATATCAGACAAATGAAAGGAAGCATTGCTTACTGAAAATTGTCCTACTTTCCTTTAATATTTTAATCTATAAATCGTCAATTGTTTGAACTATATTGTATATTGTATATAAGTTATGATGTCAAGTGTTTTTATACATATATACTACGTGATAAATTACAGATAAAGAAAGGAAGCATTGCTGAAAATAATAGAAACTGTTTTACTTTCTTTTTCTATTTAAATAAATAAATTGTATGTAAATTGTCAATTGTTTTAGGTATGTTGATATATAATAAGTGATAAATTACAGATATAGCTTGGGAGCAGAGTATCATGTATCTTAGGTAATTTCTTCTGGAACTCTTCAATATATAAGAAACCCCTTTCGAGGGCATCCTCTAGTCGTGTCCTCTATATCTCGCTCTCTGTCTGCTTGATACTCATAATGCGGAAGATTGCACCAAGTTCAGCTCGTTCCTTTCCTTTCCGTTCCGTTCTGTCTCATGTTGTTTATCTCTCCGCTCGGATCTTGAGGTTTCTGCGTTCTGTACTTTGGCTGGCGAGTTTTTAACACAATTTAGCGGCGGTGGCGGCGTCTCTCACTCGGTGGAGGGACGGATATATAGCACATGCATAGGCTGGCTGGCGGGGGAGAGCCGGGTGAGATCGGCGGTTCAGAGTGCGATGGCTATAACGGCTTTGTCTTGGGTTACCCATTCGGTTGTTGCCATGCTGCCCCTGTTGCATGTGGGCATTCAACACCGCCAAACAACAAGTGCAGCGACCAACAAATTCGAATCTCATTTACTTTCATTGTAATTACCACACAGCAAGGAAAATACTAAAGAAAAAACAGATAGGAAACCCTCAAAGCACTGTCTTATCGCTGACAATCAAACAATTGCTTTATCAAATCAATCATTTGCTTAACTTACCGATTACACAGGTATGTTGTCATAATACTAACCTGAAAATCTCCATTTATATAGAATCTATATTACCTCATTCATGACGTTGTTGCTAGCGCCAAGTATTCTATCAGAACGGAAATAGAGCCGTTATTTGAATGGAATTTGGCACTTCAACTTGATTAATAAAGTGTTAAAAGTTTAATTGCGGAAATGCAACAAACATTGTTACTGTATTAGCTGTTATCAATAACGGAACCTAGGTCAATTATGTTTTAAAAAAGGAATAAATACTACCTATTATAAATAGTTTTCAATCAGCATTCAACTAAGCTTAAGAGTATTATTTAACACCAATTTGAATTATATTTGGAGTTATCCCCTGGTTTTTCCGACATTCTAATTTATACACCCGTAAACAACATTTTTTAAAAGGTTTTGTAATATTTTTAGTTAATATTTTTGAGTGTTAATTAAATATATATTAAACCTTTTAAAACTACTTTCCAACCGAAAATAAACAATTTTTTTTTTGAAACACAAACAGAAGACAAAGGTTGGCGACCTTTTAAAGCAATTGTTATGGAGATCACTCCCTAGTCACTTTTAGAATTAATTCTCAGCCGTTTAGCGTAATTTGATTAAAAGTATCCATTCTAATTGTCCAAGGCTTGGGGTCTATTTAGTGAGTGTGCTCCCTGACAACTCGTTGGGAATTCAGTTTGAATTGTTTTCCTTCGGTTTGTTTTCCCAACTCTATGGCCATGGACCTCCCCCATGGATGACATATAGTAGACATTGGATGTTTGCGCCTGCGCGCATTTTGAAATTGCTTCTTTTTTTTGGAAAATTGTCCGTGTTTTTCGTGTTTGTTATTTTTGTGGGCATGGCTTGCTATTCTTATGGTTGTTGTTATTCCGTGTGTATTTGGGTATTTTGGTATTTGAGTATTTGTTGATGATACAATGACGCTGCGCTTGGCAGCTGTTGTCTGTCGTCAGTTGGGTTTTCGGAGCGAAGAGGGAAGCCGGGCAGACGGGTAGCCGGGCTCGTGGGAGGGGAATGGGATCCATGGATTCTGCAGCTTGTTCCTCACGCTCACTTCCTGCACTTCCGCACAATGCCGCCCGATTGTTGGCGAGGAGTCCCTCCTTTTTTGCAGCTTTCCAAATATGTGCTTCGAGTATATACATACGTTCTACCTGCCCTGTTGCCGCGGCGACGACAGGTGCCCAGCTTTATTTCCGCTTCCGGAGCAGCTTTACAGCCCAGTTGGGGGGAAGGAACCAACTATGAGCGAGGTGGCAATCGATAAGAATTGGCCTGGTTCACTGGCACTATCACATTTCGAACTCTGATCTATTTTTGCCAGCCTGTTATCAGCCCCAACACCCCAGTGTTTCGGTTAGTGGGGTAAGTACCTGCTTTTTTTGTGTTTTCTGGTAGACTTGAAAAGTGGTAACAACAACCTAGAGCAAGTTGGCCCAGCTCCGTCACAAGTGGCCGACTTTGAACCCTTCTTTGCTTCTGGTTTTTCTTACAATTGTCGCACTTGTCACTACTCTTTCCCCTTCCTCAGCCCAGCTCCTCTTTGCCCTCTTGATAATTTTTTTATTTTTCTCTTCTTTTCGTTGTTGTTTTTGTTGCTTTTGTTATTTTGTCAGCTTCTTTTATTGTTATGCGCAGTGCGTAGAACAAGTGGAAGCTTTGTCAACAGCGGGGAGTAGAAAAAAAAACGTTAAGTTTACACGACTGACTCCCAACCGCCGAGCGGAATCACCTGTTTGTTGTTGTTTGCGGACTTGACATTTGACAATAAAGCAAATAATCATGGGAAAAAAGCTGAGACACCCGAAGAACTGCGTCTCATCGCCCCAGCTTATGGACGAGGAAATATTACAAAGACGGGGTGGTGAGGGGAGGCGGGAGCCCAGGTCCCCAGTCATAGAACACAAAGCTAAATGGGTATTATGGAGATATATTAAGGGGTTTATGTTTTATAGAAGATCAAATGGTATACAACCTATTTTGTATTAGAAATGTGTGGTGGAAGAGGTTTTTGCTTTTAATATAAAAGTATGGGAGTAAATATCACAAAATATTATAAAAATATTTAGTATGAGGTGGAATATTTTAAGGCTATTTACACATTTTATATTAATTATTATCCCTTGCTGGTTTCACAAATTAATAATAAAATATGTAACTATAAAGTGTTGTGAGTCACGTTCAGCCTGCATTTTATATAGTTATGGAAGATTAATCATTAAATCAATTTATTTTAAATATTACAAACGATTTATTTATATTCCAAGTTAATTTTTTTTATGATATCTATTACAGTGAGTTTATGTGAGTTTTTATGCTTATGAACAACTGTTATCAGAGACTGGAAAGCTCTTTCAGTAGCCTATCAGAAACAAGTCGATTATGAGTAACATATGGGAAAATCAATGCGAAAGCCAATCACAATCGTATTCCTATCTATATTTATTTATTGGATAGATAGCACCGTGGCTGGAAGCCTATAAAAATGAGAGTTCGATCGGTTACATCGATTAGTTCAGTTGAACTTTTCAAGGGGAACGAAAGTTTTCCAATTTTATAAAACCATTTAAAGTATGAAGGTGTTTAAAAATTTTAAAATGCGAACAAATAGTCCTATTTATTCAGGAGCGAAAATTGAAGAAAGGTAAGGATATATAATTGTGTATAAATAGTGAGGGATTAAGAGAGAGAAAGAGCACTTTGAAATGTCGAAATGCAATTGTTTAACAAACAATTTGTACAAGTAAACCCTGGGAAAATCCCAAGCAAACTTTTATTCAAATTTAAATTAACAAGAAAAACTACAAAATCAATAAATAAATAAAAAAAAATAAATTGAATGAACAAAAAGAAATGAATGTCCTGCGGCTATCAGATCTCGCCTGCTTTAAGGATAACTCGCCTCCTGACCGCAAATCGCTTCGGTGTAATTAATATAACGTAAACAAATTGTTCCACTCGCAATTTTTAAGAGAAAACCCGCGAGGGCTGAGAAAATGGTTGAGAGAAAACCGCACTTTGAGAAAATTTCCAAGAGAAAACTCTCAGTGCGAGCAAACAGAGAGAGCCCGAAGTGAGTCGAAGCCGAGCCGAACGCAACCGAAGGCAGCCGAGCGAATACGAACGGCGCCCGAAGCGCCGCTGCGTGAGTAGAGACCAGCGTACACAATCAGTCCGCCGAAACCATTCGACGGCAACGGGCGCGCTAAATTCGGCTTGAACAGCAATAAATAAATAAATAAATAGCCAAATATTACCAGTGTTCAGAGACACACTCGGAGGGCGTTGAAACATAAGAGATCGCCCAGACCAGTGAGAGATCAGTGAAGATTTAGTCAGTGAAATTGTTTCGAATATTTTGGAAAATATTTTCAATAAAAAAAAAAAGCAAAAGAAAATAGCGAATTGCATCAGCTGGAGTAACAGTAATAACTCCCAAGAAGTGACGTTAAACCCACCGAACAAATCGAGCCAAGTCGAACACAGCAGCAGCAGCAACCGTCGATCCATCGATCGATCGATCGCGATCCGTGTGAAAGGACTTTCGATTTCGTTCGCGGCGTGCAAAAAGAAAAGCGAAAAAGCGCCGGAGTAATTGTGAATTAAAACTTTGCGGAAAAACAAAAACAATACAACAGC
>VNJR01008430.1:0-19776 GCA_008042585.1 Drosophila punjabiensis | reverse complement strand
GTGTTTATTAACCGTGCCATTCTCTCCCTTAAGTATGGAGGTAAGTGGTCTGGCTATGGTAGCGAAGTCCTTGACAAAACTTCTGTAGTAACTGGCCAACCAAGAAAAGACCTGAGGCTGAACAAATTTTTTGGTTCGGTATACTCCTGAATGGTTTTTACCTTTTCCGGGTCCGTTTTGGCTCCGTTTGATGTAACAATGAAACCTAAAAATTCAACACTTTCTTTGAAAAATTTGGTTTTTTCTGGTGCCACTCTCATGTTGGCTTCGCGCAGGCATTTAAAAACTGTGTGACTGTGTATAACGTGGTCGGTAGCGTTTTTGGAGAAAATTATCACGTCGTCTACATAGACGTAACAAATTTTCCAGATCTGCTCACGTAGTACGTCATCGATCGCCCTTTGAAAGATGCTTCCCGCATTTTTCAGTCCAAAGGGTAGACGGCAAAATTCATACTTTCCTCCATTTATGGAGAAAGCAGTTTTTCACGGTCTTTTTCAGCCAGATAAATCTGGTGGTACCCCGATTTTAGGTCTAGGGTAGTAAAAAATTTTGCCTTTCCTAGGTTCGCTAGGTTCATAGGAATGCTTGGCATAGGGTAACGGTCGGCGATGGTTCGTTCATTCAGTTTCCTGAAATCGATCACCAGCCGTTTTTTCTTGTTGCCATCTGCATCAAGTCCCTTTTTGTCAACAACTCATGTTGGGATGTTAAATGGCGACCTAGAAGGCCGGATAATGCCATCCTTTAACAGCTGTTTGATTTCTGCGTTAACGAAATCTGCTGCTCCCATGGGGTAAGGATATAGCTTGGAATATACGGGCTCGCTAGTCACCGTACGAATTGTGGCAATGACCGCCTCGTTAGAGTGCGAAAACACTTGTTTCCTCTTAAGGATAATTTTTTTAAATAAAATAAAGTCGAAACCTATTATGGCATCAAAAGAGTTGATAGTATTAAGTAAAAAAAATTGAGCGTTTAGGCCGAATATGTGCATAAAGCATTTTTCTTTTATACTACTGGAGCCATGAATGGAACTCACAGTGAATGGGGAGTCGACAGGCATTATGTTCTTCAGCTCCTTTAGGGGCTTTACATAACTCTTTGCCGCTCCAGTGCCTATGAGGATTTTTATAGTTCTCCCCGCCAGCCCTCACTCAATGAAGGGCAAACGGGACCTTCCTCTAAAAAATTGACGAGGTCGTTACCGTCAAATGAGTCACTGTCATCATCAATTGAATTTAGCGCGGCTGTGGCCGCCTTTTTATAATCTTGAGTTTCGTCCGCGTTTGCAGTTTGCTCAACGTTGTTAACCCGCTGGCGCCTTTGGCCCGTCATTCTCTCCGATGAGTTTGGTCTTTTTGAGCCCTGCAAATTTTGGTATTGAGTGTTGTTTCCCTGTTTAAAACCCGTAGGATGTCGGAACTTAGAAGATAGGTTCCGGTGTTTGATTTTGTTTACCCCGATCTACCCAGTTGTCCTCTTTCCGCCATGGATCGTTGTTTTGATACTGGTTTGGCTTTTTGAAAAAATGGGGATTTTTCTCTGGTCCGCGGTCGGCACCAAAATTTGTTCCTTGTTTCTCGGGCGCTCGGTGCTGGCCCTTGTGAAAATCAGTATTCTGATTTCTTTGCTCAGCTACTTTGGCATATGTGGCCGCGAACATACTTCGTTCGATACTGGCCTCTGCCTCTCTAGCTAATGCCAACGCTGCTGGCAGGTCTTTTGGCTGTGCTGGAAATACAACAGCCCTTAGTGATTTTTTTAGACCGGAAATGAATACGTGTAGGGCGTTAGCCCTAACTTCTGCATTAAGCAATGAAGCCCTTTCGTCTTCATGTGTCATGACAATTTTGTTTGTAACGAAGGTCAATTTTCACTCGACCTCATCGTAGTACTGCATAAGCGTTTGGTCGCCCTGACGGACCAACTCAAGTCCCTGCCGTAATAGGCGCAAAGATGTTTTATCTGCGTAGGAGCAGTCTAATCTAGCTAGTATGGCTTTAAAATTAAGCACTGTATTATAAGAAACTAGCAGCGCGCGCGCTGGTCCTTTAATTTTGTTTCCAATAATAGTAACCGCTTGGTAATGCGCGGTACTGCCCTCGTAGGACTCGAATAATTCATAGGCATCGGTGGCGGATTGCCTCCATGCCACGTACTCATCTTGTACGCCAGCAAAATCTGGAATTGACTTAACTATATGTAATGTTAATGTTAATAATGTTCCTGTGTTACCTTTGCCCTCTGGTAAGACTCTACCTCTGGCGCTTCTGTACGCAAGCTCTGAAGCTGTTGGTTGACGGCATAGATCTGACCCGCGAACTCGGCTCTGAGCTTCTGTTCTTGGCTAACTAATGCGGCCTTAATTAACGCCTCTATTTGTGTCGCGTTCATTGTTTCTGCGCTGTTTTCTTGTGGTGTCCGTGCTGGTTGGTATCTCGGGTATCTCGGATTAATTCTTCTTCACTGTCACTGTCAAGTTCGCGTTTAGTTTCCCTATATGGGCCTGGAAAACTCATAAGGCGACTAATTTGTTGACACTAAACACAAGTTATTAAGGGGCCTAATGTTTTAATTCGACATAATTAATTTTGTATATTATATTTTATATTAATAACCGAATGAGTCACATTTACAATTGCTTTATTTAAACTTTATAACTTTATATTTTTTAATTTTGGGTAAATAATTCGAAGGGATTCTTATTTATTTTTTCCATGTTTGTATACTTGAAGTTTGACTGTATTTTGATCAGCCCACTTACATATTTTTGTTTCGTGGTTTCGTTATTATAGTTGGGTGCCAATTGTATTTTATGTAGAGCCACACGCTGTCCCTTGCCGCTGTCCGTGAAGGGTGAGGAGTTGCGATCCAATTGCCACCGTGGCTGGTCCGGGGGAAGGGGTGGTGACACAATTGCCACCGTGGCTGGCTGCTCTTATGGATGAGCCGGGCGGTTGCCACTGGCTCTTTTCTCTCTTCTTATGAAGACTACGTCGGGAGTAACTAACTCCGTTGTTAACGGCCCTTAAGGCTCGATAACCAATTTCAATTTAATAAAATAAATGTGGACGGCCAATGCCGGAGTTTTATATTCAAGCTAATGCGCTTTATTGAATATTCAAATTAAAACTGAAAACATATAAGATTTTACGTAAGCTATGCGGGGCCGGCAAGCCGACCGCTCGTGTAGCAAAGTGCTGACACTAGCAAAACCAACATAACTCAACAAACAGTGCACCAATAAAAACCAGGCACGGCCCCTAGAGATGTTTATGCTGATTTTGCAACTAAACACTATGGTGATCCAATAATCACCCAAGATCTGTATCGACTTATGATTACCCCGTAACAGTGTTAACATTCACACACCCCCTTCTACGGGCTGTCGCCTGCCACCGGTGGACACTTAACTCTTCGCTGGTGACTATCGCCGGTGGCCCACCTTTAGAGACCTCTTCACCGCGATATACATAAGTAGTTCGCGACTGACGCCAGTGCAAAGGTTGTCCTACCTACTACTTGTCGAGTGGCGACGAGTGGCGGTGCGCACGCCATTGTTCCATCCTGTTCAATTATGTCCGTGGTCGTTCCGATTTTGTCAGAAGTGAGCATCTCTACCTGAACTGTTTTGCCCGAGGTCACCAGCAGCGGAACTGCACTAGCTCCCACTCCTGCTTCACGTGCCGACGCCGGCATCACACTCTGCTGCACCCCGACAATCCGATTGCTTACGCACCAAGTACCCCCGCTTCGTCTAGTCCACGACCCGCACCTACTTCGAGAAACGCGACCGGCTCCGCTTTCGACTGCACAGCAGCCATTAGTCGAGTGCCATTGTTCTCCATGCGTATTTCCCACGCATCCGAAATTTGTAAGGACAAACTCTTTGCCACTCATAGACGTCCCCGAGGTAATTAGTCCTACCGTTGCCGAGTCTGCAGCGGAATCCACCCGCTTTGAAAATGCCAACAGTTCCTCAGGCTCACTGCTGAGGAAAGCCACCGCGCGGTTATCTCCAACCGCTACTGTTCCAACTGTTTTTCTCACGAACATTCCGAGGAAACCTGCCGCAGTGGTGACCGGTGCTATCTGCACCACCATACGCTCCTGCATATGCACGAAAATCCAATGCACCTACCCCATTTGTGGTATCGGCCACCTCCGGGCCTCTGTTTCGAGAAAAACTAATTCTTTCTCATGCTAATCATTTCATCCATATCAATCATCCGATGTCTCCACATCCACACAGTACCATCGACCGGTAGAGCAGACGTACCCGGGGTACTTAGTCCTACCAAAGCCGAGTCTGTCATAGTATACCTCAGCTACGGAAAATCGACGCCTCTTAGGATCATATGCGATGCACCCGGTTCCGCCATCCTACGGCCCTTCTCGTCGCTCTTCAGCACCGCGTCGGCCCTCGTCCGCCACTCCACGGCACTCGTAAGCCACTCCACGGCATGGAGCAGATCAACAACTCACCTCAGATCTTCGACACGGCGGCGCTCATCGACGCGTCGCTGGCGGCGACGGAATACTGTCTGATATTCCGTCTCCTCTGCCTTTGCGCATTGCTCATTACACGCAACCTGATACCCTGGATCTAAAGGTGTAGACGCAGGTCTGCAGCCCGTGAGTTGATGTCGATGCAGCAGGTCCTGGATATACTGGGTCTGCGCCAGGGTTATCTCGCCAAGTTTACCCTTGCGTTGAGTCTCCATGCCCAAAAAAACACTCGTAACGAGCCACACGCTTATACAAGCATGGCCCATTCTGCAACGGATGGAATCTAATGCTCCTCGGAACACCATCCAGTTTGATGTTCCATTGCCTGCAAGCCTGCTTCAATCCATAAATGGCCTTCTTTAGTAAAATCACCCTTCCTGCTTTGTCGCCTTCTGCATAACCTTCGGGTTGCTGCATGCACACGGTATCTTACAAGTCGCTGTTAAGGTATGCCGTGCATACGTCCATCTGGTGTAAATAGAGTTCCATTTCCGCTGCCATGGCTAATATTAAACGCATGCTCTTCAATCAGCAAACTGGTGCAAACGTTTCACTGTAGTTTATGTCGTAACGTTGAGAACAACCCTTCGCCACAAGTCGAGCCTTGAATCTCTCTACCTTTCCGTTTTCATCACGCTTCACACTGTATACCCACTAACAGCCGATGGCTGCTAGGTAACTCTGTGACTTCCCATGTCTGATTCGTAATCAAGGCATCATATTCCGAACGAATCGCTTCTCGCCATTAAGTTGAAAACTCGCCACTGATCGCTTAGCCGTACGACGAAGGAATTTGTGCATCTCTTCCAGACAAAGAACTGTATGTATATTGAACTGCTTCTTTAGACGACCGGGTCTGTCCATACGTAGAATTTTCGGTCTGCCGGGGCCAAGACGCTGCATCTTCAAGTCATCTTCACATTCGGTATCCACGCCGCCGCTGTCCATCTTCTCACTTTCGCCGCCGAGTTAATCCTTGATGTCGCTGCCATTAACGATGCCATCAGCCAGTTCGAAAGATTTGGACTGATCATCTCCGCCAGCGATATTTGTTGATTCCTTGGTAGACTGCCATTCAAACGAAATACTCTCGTTTCCAGCATGCTTCGCTCCGCTTTCCGTCTCATCGAAAAGAACATCTCTCTTCTCGACCACTTGCCACTTCTGAGGGTCATACAGTCTGTAGACCTTAGCTGTCCTCGAATACCCTACCAAAGGAATTCGTCGTTCTCCACACGAGTAACCACTTCTTTCGAGCAGACGTTCCCAAGGTATTGTACCTCCAAGCAGTTTTCGAAAAGAAGTACTGCGTCAAGGAGAGAGAGGGGGGGAGTGTTTACGCCAAAAGGCGCTTACTTTCGAGAGGCAGTGTGGTCCTGTTTGCAGCCTTAAAATGTCACGTTCGTTCTCTCTCCCTCTCTCTCCGAACTTCCCAAAGAGATTCCAATCCGCTTCCCAAGCTAAGCTTAAATTCTATTGTAATTAGTTCCAATTTACATGCGATTCAATAAACACCCAAGACGAATGTCGCGCAAAACCGAAAAGTGCCGAATGCCCTTACAGGTTAAAGCCGCCCCCACTAAACAGTGTTTTTCTTTATACTATTTGGATCGGAAAGCTTCAGCATGAGTCCGCTATACCAAATCGACAAATTTAAGGATAATAATTATGCTTCTTTGCATATCCAGATGCGCAGCGTACTTGTAAACGCGGGGCTATGGAACTTGGCTTCTTGGGAGTTTAAACAAAGATACTGGTGAAAACTCAAATAAGCAAAGCCGTGACATTAAGGCTCTGGCAATGATCACCTTCAGTGTTAAAACTTCGAAGCTTAGTTACACACAAAACCCCGAAACTCAAAGTTTAAACGTTGTTTTCGATCGCTCTGCCGAGAGAGCTCTAAAACACTGTAGTTACAATAAAAAAATATTTTTTTTTAAATACTGCGAAAAGACGCTGGCAGAAATGCCATATCGCAAGGGATATATTTCGTTGTGCCTCTGAGAAACTGAAAATCCAATTAGCTTATTAGAACTAATTGAAGTGTCGAACGTCAATAAAACACTAATAAGTGCAACCGGCAAAGCCACAAACCAAAGTCGCGATCGGCAACAAAAACAACTAGACTTCATTGCGAAATAATGCTTAAATTTCAATTGATTCATCGGATGCAACAATAAGATCAACGTCATCGACCGCCTCAGAAGGAGCGCGCTCATTGTCACCAGCAACCCAATGCTCAAGCATCGTCGCCGGTACTCAGTCGTGGAGTTCACAGTGCCCGTCCCCCCTCCCTCCTACCGATGCACCAACCACGTTGGCTTGTGCGCTCACTACTACCAAATAACTTCTTTATTGCCGTTCTAAGGAGAGGAAATATATCAGAAACAAAACTTCAGACTTGCAATGAAGAAAACTTCCGTTCTGTGACTCGTAACCTTGACAATGAATTTATAAATTATAGCACTTACCAACTAAAAAGTAAAACAGGTTAGTTGTATTAAAAGGTATAGAGTCGACAGTCCTTACAGAAGAAATAACTGAAGGCCTTGATGTGAAGTTCGTAATAAACATAGCAAACAGGAATAGAGTCCCGCAGCCACTTTTTAAGATTGAACTGGCGCCAGAAACTAAACCTCTAAAGAAAAATAAAGTACACCCTATTTACAATCTGCAGTACCTTCTTCACCGAAGAATCACCGTAGAGGAGTCGCACAAAAGAAACGGCCCTGTACAGTGCAGAAATTGTCAGGAGTACGGACATACAAAAACTTTCTGCACACTGTGACCAGCCTGTGTCGCCTGTGGAGATTTGCATTGCATAGAAGCATGCCTGAGAAACAAAAAAGGCCCTAATCTAAAGAAATGTAGCAACTGTGGCGGAAACAACACCGCCAATTACCAGGGCTATCGCTACTAACTATCTACAGGCCACATCCCTACGTATTAACCTAACCGACGGCCCACTGACCCTATCAGCCATCTACGTTTTAGAATTGCAGAAAACGAGTTTATGAACTTCTATAACTCCCTAGGAAGCTGCTTTATAGCTGGCGGTGATTATAACGTAAAGCATCCCCACTGGGGTTCTCGTCTTACCAATCCCAACGGGCGCAGGTTATTCAAAGCCATTATAACCCCTGGCAATATGCTAGACTTTGTTTCACCGGAAAGGCCTTCATACTGGCCCACTGATCCTAATAAACAACCAGACATTATCGACTTCGTTGAACGCAAAAACTTTCGATGAGCTTACATCCGATCATTCGCCTGTTCTCCTCTGTCTGTCTGAATAGCCGCACCTTTCGGAACGTCCCCAACATCTGACATCAAATAAAACCAACTTGTTCACACATGAACACGTATATATAAGCAATTTATGTAAAAAGATCGAACCGCCGCTCATCCAAAAATGCAACCACCAAAAGAAGCCGAATGGCCAATTAGATTACAAACAGGTGACTGGGCGAGTAGTGACGAAGAAAGGGCAAACAGCTTTGCCCATCACTTGCAAAACGTTTTCAAGCCTCAACCGCCATCAAACCAATTCACTCTACCGAACTTCCAGCTTTCGTCGGCATCTTCTCGAATTACTTTCGAAACTAGCATAATACTTAAGACCATTGAAAAACAAATAAATCCCAAAAAAGCTCCTGGTCACGATTTAATTTCTCCCAAAATGATAATTGAATTGCCAAAATGCGCTGTCAGCTGCTTCGCATACATATTCAACTCAATATTAAAATAGGGCTTCTTTCCTGACCAATGGAAAAGTCTGTTATTACAATGATCCCGAAGCCAGGCAAAGATATATCCCAGCCTTTTTCGTATCGGCCCATCAGCCTCCTTCCAT
Source organism: Drosophila punjabiensis (assembly GCA_008042585.1). Lineage (NCBI taxonomy): Eukaryota > Metazoa > Arthropoda > Insecta > Diptera > Drosophilidae > Drosophila > Drosophila punjabiensis. Next base: position 11,411 of record VNJR01008430.1, on the reverse strand, counting down.
GTTTGTCAAAGCTATTCAAAAAACTTCTCTTTTTGCACCTTTTAACACATCTGCAAAAGAACAGAGCAACAACAAGACAACAAGTCGTAATTATAGTGTACTCGGTGGCTTTCATCGGCTTCAGAAGATATAAACTACTTTAGCCAGAAAAAAATGAAAAAAATGGACACCTGGCAGGTAGCGATTTACCTGTGCAAGCCCAAACCCAACTGCCATTTTTTCAGGTTTTTTTTTTCAGATAATGAATGTATCTATCATTTAAAGAAAAAACATGACGATAGGTGATTTACATTTTAAGTAATGCTACCTGAAAGTGGACCAATATTCAATTTTTTTCTCCAATGATGCAATAATGGAAATATTTTTTAACTTTGAATGCTCATATCTCTTCAAAAAAAATCCTAAAATGGGTTTTATTGTAGATTCTTAATCCTTTTGAAATTTTCTGTCGATTAAGTATGGTTTAAATCGTTTTTGTGACATCGACTTTTTTGATTTTTGCAACGGCTTTTGTTCTAGAGGCGCTACTGTGCGTCGGTGGGAATTGACATAAGTGAGGTGCTTTGAGCTTTGCGAAGAAGTGCGAAAATTTGGTGGACGCCATCACGACACTGCCGGACTTCGAGGTAGTGCAAATCAAGATAAAAGAAGAGGGAGAGAGACGATCGCGGTCTGAAACAAGCGTCATGCACGCACTGGAAATCTATACGTATTCGATGAAAAGGCCAGTTTATGCTGATGGTACATTATGGCAAAAGCGATATGGTATAGAAGGTTGAAATTTACCGTGTGCAGCCATTTTGGGACAAGATCGCTGGGTGAAAATCGATATTTTCTCACGTCTATCGTCAAAGAGTCACGTCGCATAGTGGATATGGTCCGCTGCTTGCTGATGCAATCCTTATGGACTTATGCTCTGCGGAAAAGAGCACCTACCAACGCGCTGAGAGATATGACGCCGATGGAAGCGGGGACCGTTAAAAATATTATGAGTATCTCATTTAAGGGTTTTTGGTTCGCACGAAGTAAACTCCAGTAAAAAGGAAATTAATACCGAATGGTTACGACGTTCTTTGCGACGAGCGAGCTGATAACCTGACGCATGATGCTGGATTCGTATCGTTTGACCTTCCACATGCCAGTGGGGTTTCAGACGGCCAATTGGAGAATGCGAGGGACAACTGCAACCTTATAAGTTAGTTTGTTTGGGCAAAGAAAATGATCGCAGCAGAGGAGGTGCACAGCGCGTAAGATGAGGATGTCGAAGGGGATGAGCACAATCCACAGGATGGAAACAGGTGGGTCCTGGCACACCCAAACATTTCCCACGGGCAAACCTGGAATTAATTATGCTAAGAGTTTTTTTGTCGGATGGAAAGTATTCGTTGCCCTGTCTGCACAGTTAAAATTATATTTACCCTAGATTACTGCTTACTTGAATATTAATTTTAAAAACACCTTGTACGAAGCAGAGAGTGTAGCTGTAAATTAGATTGAGTACTGCTTAGTATTAGTGTAAATCCATGTACAAACGAGCCATGTCTATATATGAATACAAGTGGACAGCGTTTTGCACGTATTCTTTTATACGTGGACGACCTGTTGTAGCATGCACACATATAGAGTACATACTGTACTTGAAACACACTGTAACATCAAATAAAAGAACCAAGTATATTTCAAGTACAATGCAATGAGATCGCACAAATATGCCTGGGACTAACATAAGCGCAGCGTCCCTCTCGCACTCACACTGTCACCAGCGCTGAACATATATATATATAATATATAGATACATAAGCATTGATCGCGCATCTGCCGGCTTCGCTGTCGGAGCCTACAAGTTCCCTAGGTAAGAATAAAAATGTAAAATAATTAACAATCAATCAATAAAGAACCTTCGGAACTACCTTTAGTGTTGCTTCGAATAAACTAAAAAAAATAAATAATGATTATCGGGAACATTTTTAAGTAAAAAAAACAACCACTTAGAATCCACTTAGAACAAAAGGGATAACATCGTGTGAATCCTTGTTGGATAAGCGATTTTTAAATTTAGAACTTTTATGATAACCATCAATAATAATGATTAAAATGGATTTATTTTGTAAAAATCAATAATAATTATTATTATTGATCAAAACAATAAAAATCAGTACATAATCATTATTTTTATTTTTTGCTCAAAAATAATGATTATGTACTGATTTTTATTGTTTTGATCAAAAATAATAATTATTATTAATTTTCACACTATAAATCAATTTTTATCATTATTGATAAAAAAATAAATAAAAATCAGTACATAATCATTATCACTTGATTTTTTTATTTTTTATTAATTTTTTTATTTACTTTCTGTTAGCTTAAAGTTATAAACTAAAGCTACAGTTGGGGGGCAGCCATAGCTACTTAGGCTTTAGGCTGACTGGGTTTTAGGAACTTCATTTAATGTTTTCTTCTTAATGTCTATGTTTTATTTCAGGGTTAATTCTTATTGTACTATTTAAACTGTGAGGAACCTGCCGGCTCCCCATAAATAAATATGCAAATAATAAATAACAATATAATACATAATAATATAAGCCATGCAAATAATAGAAACACAAATAGCCGTGTAAATAATAATGTAAATAATAGCATATAATAATGTAAATAATAGAAAATAATCATGTAAACAATAGCAGATAATAATAATAGATTTAGCTAAATATAAATAGATTTAAGGCTTGGCCAAGCCCTATACGATAGTTAAGCTATCGCATAACTTGACCCATTGTCCTATCTTTATAAATTTTCTGTAAAGAGATCCTGGCGTGACTGAGCTTCACCCCAGACTAAGAACTACTTCACAGATGGCGCCCGAGCAGGGACATGGGGCTTACGAATTTTAGATGAAATATATATGGCCTAAAGACCCATTTGGTTGCCTTGAGATAGAAAAATTTTTGGTTCAGCCATACAAATAGCGATTTTTCCAAGTTAGTACGCAAGGAGAGGAATATATCGAGGAACGTAAGAAACTAAAACGAGAATCTAAGAATATACATATGTGAGCGACGAATCGCACATGTATAACCAAGAAGACCAGCGATATAGACATTTAAGCGAGAGACATATATTCGGGAGCACTTTTCCAAATAAAAAAAATAAGCCCATTTCTTCGGGAGAACCTGTACTAAAGTATACCCAGAACGAGGCGGAGAACTTTGTATCAGGCATACCCAAGCATAGCCATAAGCACGTGGCCCATTCGAGAGAACTTCTACTAAAGTATAACTTTGTAGCAAGTAGACGCATACAAATAGAACATACACATAAGCAAAGCACGAACATAACCTAAACACGAGGTTACCAGAGAGAAAAGATCACGTGGTCAGCATATCGCGTGAGCCACACATACCTATATAAGCAAGTAAGCATACCAAAGTGAGAGAGAGGACGGGTCCTCTCTATAGGTGAACCAAATCAGGTCGCGAGATTTTAAAAGCACGAGGCAGGGCGAAGCTAACCTATACTCCCCACAGCGCAGCCATCTTGTTTCACTCTCATTAAAATCTTGCTCCCAAACATTGCAATAGACCACGAGTACAGCCAACGGAATCATGTTCGAGAGGTCGAACACAATCGTCGCCGAGTCAACACGTTTTTTTTATTTTGAGCTGAGTTTTCGCAATCAACGTCGAGCATTTTTAAATCATCGTCTTAAGACTTATTTTGGGACTCCACGCACCTTCGTTTGCGACAACGGGACCCAATTTACGAGTCGTTTCTTCAAGGCTTTCTGCAAACAAGCGGGAATGGAGATTCAGCATACGGCACCCTATACACCGCAGCAGAACCCGACAGAGAGGGCCAATCGCACCATTAAAACTATGGTCGCCCAGTACATCGAGGATAAGCAGACGACGTGGGACGAACTCCTCCCCGAGTTAAACTTGGATATAAATAGCAGCGTTTCGGATTCCACCGGCTTCAGCCCGGCGTTCATCATTCAAGGCCGAGAACCAAGACTCCCAGGAGCCTTGTGTAATGAAGTCACCCCGGGGCCAAGCCATGTTCCGAGCTCGCCTGTGGCGAAAGCGAAATTGCTGCGAGATATATTTAAGGTGGTCCAGAAAAACATCCAGCGCACTTTGTTGGAGCAGAGGAAGCACTATGATCTGCGACGACACGAATGGAGACCAACAGTAGGGTCTTTGGTATTCTTGAAAGGCGGCGGATAACTTTGCAGCACAGCTAGCGCCTAAGTATGAAGGGCCATACAAGGTCCTCAAGTTCATCTCGCCCACCATAGTACGCCTGCAACACACTCAGAGCAAGCATCGCAGATAACCCAGAAAATGTCAAGAGGACATAGAACGTTTAGTCGTCGAGTGACGCTAAACTCAAGCAACGAAGGAAGCCCGCACCAAGGCGGCACAGCAACGAGAAGCCCGCACCAAGGTGGCACAGCATCGAGAAGCCCGCACCAAGGCGGAACAGCAACGAGAAGCCCGCACCAATGCGGCACAGCAACGAGAAGCCCGCACCAAGGCGGCACAACACGAGAAAACCAAGCCACAAGAGCATTTAGCATTAATAAAACGTTGTTTCTCCACAGCTATTGCGTCAGACGACACCCCCGACTGGACGTACCTAGTCCGGTGTGTCGAGGAGGCCATCGAGCCGTGTCCAGGAACCCTGGACGGCGACGGAGGAGCCAGCAGCCTCTGAGCCGCCACCGAGGCCACCAGCCGTCTCCAGGCCGCCATCGAGGCCACCAGCAGCCTTTTGAGCCGCCATCGAGGCCATACACCGCCTCTGAGCCGCCACCGAGGCCACCAGCCGCCTCTGAGCCGCCACCGAGGCCACCTGCAGCCTCTGAGCCGCCACCGAGGCCACCAGCAGCCTCTGAGCCGCCACCGAGGCCACCAGCAGCATTTTGAGCCGCCATCGAGGCCATACATCGCCTCTGAGCCGCCAACCGCGGCGCCCAAGCCGCCGTCGAGGCCTACCGCGGCTCATCTGACGCTGTCCAGGCCTACCGCGGCCGCCGACCCGCCGCCCAGGCCACCAGCAGGCTCCAAGCCAGCCCCGAGGCCAGCAGCAGCCCCAGAGCCGTCGCCGGCCCCAGCAGTGTTACCTCCTCCGCGACGCCGGTCACCCGCAGAGGTCACCGGTCACCCGAAGAGGATCCAAGGAGACGGGGTGCTGGTGAACCATTTACACCGCGAGGAGGATGCGGAGCGGAGATCGGCGCGGAAATTTTTATTCCACGCCGGAGACGTGAAATTCCGCGTACAGGTTACTAAAGGTAACAGGATAACGGTTTCGTTGCGCCCCCGAAGAAATAGGGGAATGTGAGGAACCTGCCGGCTCCCCACAAATAAATATGCAAATAATAAATAACAATATAATACATAATAATATAAGCCATGCAAATAATAGAAACACAAATAGCCATCTAAATAATAATGTAAATAATAGCATATAATAATGTAAATAATAGAAAATAATCATGTAAACAATAGCAGATAATAATAATAGATTTAGCTAAATATATATATATATTTATGGCTTGGCCAAGCCCTATACGATAGTTAAGCTAAGCCACACCAAACTACCATCGCTAGTTTAAAAAGCTCAACGCACACGAGCACACACACACAAGCCTAACAACGAAACTCACCACGAGCAGTGGTCACATGACAGAAGAAGTATGTAGGAGTGAGCGAGAAAGGACACCATACAATCAACTCCCGAAAATTGGCACGCGCCCTAAGGAAAGAGCGAGAGGAAACGAGATCCAAGAAACTTCGAGAAGTTCTCGAAGCGAGGCCACGAGAACTTCGCAGTGGAAAAAATCCAGAGAGTTGTGAAAAAGACGTGGAGCGAGCCTGACGTGGATCTTTGCTAAAAACACGGAGTGGCGAGTGCCACTCCACATGGAGCAAGTTGGAGATTAGTGAAAAGAACGTGGAGTGAGACGGACGTGAATTTGTGCACTCTGGCGAGTGCCACTCCAAATGGAGAAAACAGCGAGTTTTGTTGGAGCCACCAGCAAGCCATCGGGCCTCCACCTCGAAGAAGCCAACTGAGGGGTAACGACTGACGCAGACCAGCCGGACCAGCCGGAGCGGAGCAGCGAGGGACTTGTGTCGGCCCAGGACCAGCGGCGGAGCACGCAACCAACAGGCGGGTGCTTGTGTGTGTGTGCGTGGCGTGAGACGGGTGAGTGGTGTGTGTGAAACCGCAACAAGTGGCATGCCAGGGAGTTCGGCCAACATGGCCAAGCGCAAATCAAATCTCGGCGGGACTCGATGCGGTATGGCCAGAATGTAGCCCTTACCTCAAACTTTGCGTAATAATTCGTAACAAAAACTAACCTCGCGTACTAAATATGAAAACCCATAACAAATATATAGAAATACACAGTGGAAAATTTATGAGGAAATAAAACTTATAAAATTATATACATACCGTGGGGAACATTTCGAGGAATAAAAATTTAAAATAGAAAAGAAAGAACAAAAATACACTGTAAAAAATAAAATATATAATAAAAAACCAAAAATATAGAAAAATGAAGTTTGATTTGTGAGGACCCGATTTGGCCCTCACAAGTACATATGTAAATAGTATAAATAATTAGCAATAGTGTAAATAGTTAAGTTGGGATTTAGGGTATAGTAATAAGTTAGCTAGTAAGGAATTATTATTTAAGTAATCATAGCGTAGGGAAACGACAAGACCTACGAAGGGCATCTGTAAATAGTTTAGACTTAGGCCGCCAGGCCTCATGGATAGGAGCACAGTTAGTCGCACGCACACACCGCCGACCCAGCACCCAGGCCGATCAACGGCAAAAGCCGCCGCATAGCAACAGCGGCCGCATAGCAACAGGAACCGGAGCCATACCGGCATAGCCAACCCAACGGCAGAGCCGCACCGGCAGAGCCAACATAACGGCAGAGCCATACCGGCAGAGCCACACCGGCAGAGCCAACAGAACGGCAAAGCCAACAGAACGGCAGAGCCAACACAACGGCAGAGCCAACTCAACGGCAGAGCCAACACAACGGCAGAGCCAACACAACGGCAGAGCCATACCGGCAGAGCCACACCGGCAGAGCCAACAGATCGGCAGAGCAGCAGGACCCAATCGCAGCACGGCAGAGCGCTGCGCAGCCGCATAGCCCAGAGGGCCGATCAAGGAGAGAGAGCGAGAGGGCTCACGGCCGATCGCAAGCAGCGCGCACCCCAGCCAAAGCCAACGCTGCCACGCAAGCACGCTAAAGCTTCTTGTCGGCAGAGGCGAGAACGCTGGCAACGACGGACGAGCGGCAGAGAGAGAAGCTGCTGGCAGCGACTCTTATCGGCCGCAGGGGAGTTTATTTTCGACCGGCAAGCTAAGCAGACGCAGCTTGGGAGTTCTTTTTCGACCGGCAAGCTGAGCAGACGGAGTTTGAGGTGGCTTTCCAACCGGCAAGCTAAGCAGACGGAGCCTCGGAGCCGCAGCAGATACCTGACATATCCACGAGGATCGCCACGCGGAGCCACAACATGGACACGTGGGTGGCCGCCACCCTGGATAGGCTGGCCCCCACGTTGGCGGAGTAATTGGGTGAGCTGGGCCTCGGGCCAACTCCCGCGTGGGATCACCGGTGCGTGCAAGGTAGGGACAAAGGATTAGGGTTATTTAAGTTGACGCAAGCTTAATAAAATGTATGATTAGGAGACATAACGAAAACCACTGCGCCTCATTTGGCTTTTCCCTCTTCCCCTCCTCCTTCGGACCCTAATTCGGCATCGGGCCGCAAACGCCAGTGTCCCGAGTGCCGTGCCTTTCTTTCCCGTAAACGCTGCCGGTCGACGGGGCCGCGGACGCCGAGGCCTCCCATGGCCATCTCCTTCCTCTCCCGATCAGGAGGCGGTGCCCGGTCGACGAGGCCGTGCTCCACTTGGGGATTCCGGGCCCAAGGGGGCGGTGCACGGACGACGTGGCCGCACCCGGCTCGGATGCCCTCGCGGCTGGTTGTGAGCGCTTCCGGTCGACGGGGCGTTCCCTAGGCCATCTCCCTCGCGGGCAGTGATCTCGACCAGGAGCCGGCGCCCGGACGACGGGGCTGCTCCTGCCGACCTGCTGCCACGCCCCCGTGATCCTTTACGGGTCGTTCCCACCACTCCAACCCTGTCTATGTTACCCAAATCCCGGCCAATCGGCCCCTTTCCTGTCTGTCCCCGCAAAAATAAATATTTTTCTGTGGAGGATCCTGGTCTGACTGAGTATTTATCCTGGCCCGTGATTAGCATCCTTACAGATTAAATTTTTATTTAACGCCCGACTAAAATACTGAAAACCACCCATATTACGATGAACAAAATTTTTACATCCAGAAAACTTGTACGGGGCCAGGCTCAGCCGGCCGCATAGCTTGGGCCGACAGCGAGTGCTGACGGCGGAACTTGCCATCCAGGGTGACGACCTTCACGGCGAGTGCCGGTTGGGATTCCACCTGGCAGATGCATAGTTGCTAACGGGTAGAAAACGTCCCGTAATCGATCCCTCTCGGTGTCCTCACGGCGAGTGCCGTGAGCCAGACCCAATACGCGCTACCGCGGATCCCCCTTCGTTATTTTGCTAGTATCAAAAATAGAGTTTTCCTGCTTGGTAGCCCGGTGGCTGACAACCTCCATCTCACGTCAGCCCACCGTTCATCGAAGACCCATTGTCCTACCTTTATAATTTTTCTTTAAAGAGATTCTGGCGTGACTGAGCTTCACCCCAGCCTAAGAACTACTTCTCAAAACAAATATTAGAATTCACAGTCTCTCTCTTAACGTATATGTTTTAATTTCAGGTTAAATTCATGCTATCTTAAACATTAATTTAATTTTATAAAAGGTGTAGGAGGTTTGCTTTGTTAAGAAAATTGTTGAAGGAGTTGAAGGAGGTTGTTCGTTGTAGGATTGGAAAGAAGTAAGGTGAGATTTGCATTAGGGATAGGTGTTCTGTGGCTTTGAAATGCAGTATATTCGTTTAAAATATGTTTTATTGACATTGTGTTGTTATCGCAGAATTGGCAGGGGTTGGTTATGGTCTGCATTAGTCTGTATTTGTGAGTAAGACAAGTGTGTCCAAGGCGTAATCGGATAATTTTGGTTTGAATTTTTCTGGGCAATTTGGTTTTGCCTGTTTTATTTGTATAATTGTTAATACTGTAGTTGTTCTTATTTATTTATTGGTACCAACTAGAAGAGTATTGCAGGAGGTTGAGATGGCTATTAGAAAATATTGTTTTTATGTATCTGTTGATATCTGAGCGGTTGGTGTTAGGAGATGTTATTAAAGGTGAGATTGTTCCAATTTTGGCGGTGTCATCAGCGAACTCATTGCCAACGTGGCTCGGAACCCACAAGATTTTAATTTTTGGATACAAGTCATTTAATAATCCGCGGATTTTCGAGGGGAGATACGATGAATTGTCGATGTTTCGAATGGAGTCAATTGCTGATAGGGAATCGGAGCAGATACATGTTCTTCCTCTTATTTTCCGTCCAATCTCGATGGCGGCCAATATTGCAACTATCTCTGCTGTGTAAACTGATGAGTAGGGTGGGAGTATGGCCTGTTTTAATATTTCGTTTTCAGTGGTTATTGCGTATGCAATTATGTCATTGTTCCGTGATCCGTCAGTGTATATAAAGGTGTAGTTTTTAAGTTCTGATTTTGTCTCTAGAAATTCTTTTCTAAATATTGCGTTGTTTGTGTTTGATTTGTTTCTTTTAGGTGCCATGGAGGTTTGTGTTTTTTTTTGTATTTTAATTGGGTTTATGGGGAGGTCTACTTTTTTGCATAAGTCTAAAACTTTTTGAAGTGCAGAGTTTCTAAATTTCCGGTTTTTCTTTTTTGCTATCTTTTCTATTATTGGTTTTAGTGGAGTGTCCTTAGAGTGAATAATTGTGTGTGAAAGTTTGGCTTGAAGCTTTTTTATCCTGATATCTATCGGGGATAGATTTGCTTCAATGTAGAGATTATAAGTGGGTGTCGAACAGAAGGCCCCTAGGGCTGCTCGGTGCTAATCCATATATTGGAAGCCCGTAATCTATTTTTGATACACACAAGCTTCTAACGATTTCAATTAGGGTAAGTGGCTGGCAATTATATTTCTCATTTGAGAGGCATTTTATTATGTTGGTCGACTTAGTGAGGGATTTTTTAAGTTTTTATATATGAGGCTTAAATTTGTATTTCGAGTTAAATGATAGGCCTAATATTGTAAGTTCCTGTACTGTTTTTATTCTGTTGAGTTGGGTAGAAACTTGGCAATTGCAGTTTTATTTTTCTACATACATGTATATGTTTACATTTTGGGATAGAGAGAGACGCTCCTGATTTATTACACCAATTCTTTATGTCCTCAAAAAGGTTGTCAGCGTTAATCTGTGGATTCTTCTGTTTTTTTAGGTCAATAATTATGTTGTAATCATCGGTGTATGCAGTGAAGTTAATGTGTTTGTGCATGCTTATTGTATCTGATAGGCTGTTGAAGGCGATGAGGAAATAGATTACAGACAGTGGGGACCCTTGTGGGATTCCGTTGTAGAGGGGGTGAATTAAAGAGTGGCTATGGTTGACTCTGACTCTGATTTTCCGGTTAGTCATGAATTGTATCACATATCTTAGCATCGTTTGCCCACAGCCCCATTTGATAAGTTGGTCGTGTGTCGTGTGTAGTCCTACCTTCTCGAAATCCTTTCCAAATTCACCTTATAGCGAACGGTCGTGTTTTTGTTTTGCGCTTCGAATTTGTATTTGTTTTGCATTTTAAACCACCGGGGTTTTCTTTAAATTTGTTCACTCAAATATATAAAATCATTTACCGTTTGCTGCCGCGAGTGCATGCTCTTTCTGTGTAAATTAATTGTAGTAATAATTACTTTTAGTTTTGCGATAAGACGGTTTTCTTGTTTCTCTTTTGTGCCTATCCCGTTTATCCCCGCTTAAGCTCCGTTGCTTTGCGCTGCAGCTAAGTGGTTCCAAGCTATCCCGCTCATTCTTACTCATTCTTACTCTCTCTCGTTAACTCTTCTGCTCTCCGTATTTACGGATTCACTCTCCCGCACAGTGGTCATTAGTTTGTGAAATGTCGGTGAATATCGTCTGTGCCATTAAAGGCTGCCAAAAAGAAATTTTGGAAAAACGCCCGTATCTATATTGCTGGCTTTGTGATGCGGTCGTGCACGCTAAATGCGCTGAGGTTTCTGGCCGTGTCGCAGATGTATGTTCCGCTAAATACGGCGAATGATCTGTTCTCCGCGTTAGACACTCAGTTTAATAGTGTAAAGCTGTTAAACTAGTCGCCGAAACGCAAAAAATCGACTGCTGGTCGGCAGCAACTGTGTCAATCCCAGCAACCCACGATCTG
>VNJR01008429.1:0-12754 GCA_008042585.1 Drosophila punjabiensis | reverse complement strand
GTTGTTTTGCTTGTGGACGGATCCGGGGATTGGGGTGGCGAACCTTAAATACATATTTATGTTCAGTAGCTCAGCTGTTTTTTGAATAATTGGACACGAATTGATAGCGCCGCAATGAAACGACGTTAATCAACACTACATCCCTTTTTTGGCCAACAATAGCTTATTTTTGGACGGAATAAAATATATTTATTTTACAATTAGAGCTATATGTGTGCACAGTTAACAACAATTGCATTGCACTCTCCACAAATGTGGCTCTTACATTACAACTTATGGCTAATACTCCAATCGTTTCCGATCAAGCGAGGACCGCAGGCCGTGTTTTAAGGTAGACGAACATCACCAGAAGGGCCGCCAAGACTCCAACCGCTGGGAGCACCACGGTGCGGATCTTCGCCTGGATCTCCAAATTATCCAGTTTGCGCTCCTGCTTCTGCTTCCGTGTCTCCTTGACCTTACCCTTTAATTGGCGCATTTTCCCTGCAAGTTTAAGCTATGTGTTCTAGGTTTGATGACGTGGGTAGCCCGGTGCGTGCGTAGAAAGTGATGCTAGCTCTTTGTGATACTCAACAAGTAGCTCCTCGATGACGAAGAAAAGCAGAATCGAGGAAAGTGGGTTGGTTGAAAGTGGCCGTATTGTTGCTAGTGTTGTAGTGCCAGCCAATTAATTTTTGTAATATTCTATTCGCGCAATTGATCGTTGCAAATTAGAACATTCTCGGTGTGCCCGCCGAACTTTTTGGTGATAATGTACAAATGTCCGCTTTCCCAGCATCTGGGCACACTAAAACCTCGAAACATCTCGGCATCCAGTGCTGCCCATCACCTAGTGCTGCCCGACGTCAATGATGCCCATATGTGGCGCGGGATTCAAGTTGATTTGCCTTAGAAAGGGAGATCTTGGTCATTTTTTGTTTGCGCAATGAAAAAGCCAGTAGGAATTTTAAAATATAATTATATTATTAATATTTTAATCATGACGTAGAAAATAATACATATATGTATATATTTTTTTTAATTCGTAGACACAGTTTTTCCTTGGCTGAACACATCACGTTTTTAAAAGCTTATTTATAAAGTTTAGGTATGTTCTAGTTCTGTAACTTAATACCCCTAACAATTTATAAAGGAATGTAGATACATTTTTATTTATTTCTTTTGAGTAGCTAGTCCATTATAGTTTTAATAAAGACAAGTTTTTCAACTCTTGCTATCCAGACTATCATGTAACTACCTCCATGATTAACAGTTGGGGATAAATTTGTTTGATCAAACACTTTGTTGGGTTTCTCGATACTTTTTGAGACCCATCCGAAACAAAATATTAAATTTTTACTCATTACTCCAGTATCCGAAAGTGGTTCCGACCCATTAACATTTTTGTTTTGGAAATCCAGCCTCTTATTTATAATTTACATAATAAATTAAATTAATTTCGTACAGTTTGAGGAAGAACTTTTTTCCTGAGCCACGGAATAGTTCGTCCTGTATTTTAAAGGCATAATTTTTTTATTGGTTTTAAATGAGCCTAGGATTTAGTGTTCTTTCCCATCAGTCAATATTTTTGGATGACACAATCTTGTCTTTACTTGCAAAGTTTGCAGATATGAGCTTTATATATTATTTAAAAATTTCTGATTTAATTTTATAAAAACCGGACTACAATATCAATATCAATAGGTGCCATAGGAACGGTCGGAAAATTTTTAGGAAAAAATTATAACTTTGTCAGTTTTCAACATAACTTTATCTACTTTGATATATATATTTAATTATATATACCTTATGGAAATAAGTATATGTGCACTGATATTTCTTTAAATAAAACTATTAAGAACGCAGAGAATGTTTTTGGTTTATTTTTTTTTTTTAGTCTGAGATCATATTAATAAAATAGCAATATTATATCATAAGCTTTATTGGTAGCTAAAAACTTAATTACGAACTTTGTCTCCATAGGAAATAAGTATATGTGCATTTGAAAAGAAAATGAAAAATATTATTGGAAACGTGTGTAGATATTACTTTTTGTAATTTTTTAATTATTAATATATTTCCCTTTATTCGTAATAATTTGATTTATGCGGTTAGGCATTAAGGTAACCAAGTTTTGAAGCGTTGAATGTTTAATTAGATCCCATTCCAGAACTAATGCCTTCTTAAGGTTATTTACGGTGTGAAACTGGCGGCCATTCCTATAAACTTTATTACAAAGTATTTCCCAAAGATCTTCCATTGGGTTAAGTTCCGGGCTGAGCGCTGGCTATTGCAATAAGGGTATTTTTTAGCTTCAAAAAAGTCCTTTGTTTTTCGTGCTGTATGTATCGGTGCGGTGTGTTGCGGTAAAATCCACTCATCCTCGTAAAATTTTCCTGCGAATTCTATGAGTATTGTTTCTAATAACTCTACATATATGTCTGCATTTGTTTTAGTTGGTACAAAACGTAACGGAGATTTTCCAGCATAGCCAAATCCACCCTGAACCATTAATGAGCCCCACCAAAATTTCGTTTATGACAAACTGCTGTGGTTGCCTTTTAAGGGGCCAATACTCTTGGCACGAGTCAGGGCAATTTTTTTTCGTCGGAAAATATAACTTTTGTGAACTCCGCCGACCAAAATTTGTACTTTTCAACTAATCCTAAGCGAGCAGTTATGTGGCGTTTCAAAAGCCTCGGTACAGCGTCACGGGAAGCATATGTTTTCGCTTAAAATTTGGTTAATACGTCTACGGGAAATATCAAGGTTTAGTTGACCTTTAATTTGAGAGCAAGACTTGTTGTTTTGAACCGCTAGGCGCCAAATTTGTCTCTTACAACGAGAATCAATTTCAGTGGTCCTGCCGGTCCGCTTAATTTTTCCATAGCTTTTTGAATTTTTGAGAAAGTTTGCAATGGTATTTCTATGTCGATTTAGTCTCTCGGCAATATAAGTAATGGTCTTGCCGGATTTGGCCAGTCCCTTGATCATTCCACGATCTTCTTCCGATAAATGTGTTCCACGAGGCATTCTACCGTAGAATTAACATTATTTCGCTACATTTTTTAGCCTTATTAATAAAAACCAATTTACTTACGTTTTGCTGATTAATGAACAAAGTTAGGTCACATTTCTTTGCTTACCAGCACTCAAAAGCGCAAAAATCAGAATTTGCACATATACTTATTTCCTATGAAAATCTAGAGTTGCTACACATTTTTTAAAGAAACTGTCCAAAGAATGAAATTAAAAAAAGACCATTGAATGTCAAGCTGTTCATAATAGATCAGAGTACTGACATGCATACCTAAAAAAAATGTACGGCTAACTATAAAGAAAATATAAGGATATTAAAAAATGCACATATACTTATTTTCATAAGGTATTTTATATATTATTTTAGAACTTCGTTTTCAAATTTCATAAAAATCGGACGATATATCATATAGCTGCCATACAAACGATCGGTAAATGTTGAGGAAAATAACATTTTATTTTACATGTAAAAAATGTAAAACTGGAAAAATAAAATGAATATGAAAGTAATTCATTTTATATTAGATAGGGATAGATTATAATTGATACAATTGGAATCTGCAAGGGTATACAAACTTCGGCGAGCCGAAGTTAGCTTCCTTTCTTTTTTTTCATATGATATAGTTGACCGATTCGGCTCGTTCCGACATCTATATGAGTGAGAGTATATAGAAGATTATTTGCAAAGTTTTACTCAGATAGCTTAACTTATAAGAGGAACTAGTTTGCGTAGAAAGGGACGGACAAGGGACGTGGCTAAATCGACTCGGCTGTTGATGCTGATCAAGAATATATATACTGCTTTCATTATAATATAATTCTTTTTTATCAGAGTAATTCAACTTTACGGGCAAGATATTCTCATGAAACTGCAAGAGCGTATAAAAAGTTGTTTTCCTTTCGCGCTGACACATCAGAATATTTTCCACTGATGCGCGCAAGCAAGTCTATGATCAATATAAGTACAACAAATTGCTTGCTTAGTCAAAAGAATATGTTATAGTTCTTATATACGAAGTAAACTTTAATTTTGACCTCTGTCAGTTTATCAGATTTTACGCCATAACCAGTGGTTCAAAGTGGTTGAAGTAAATATAAAATAAAAACAAAAAACATTTATTTTGGGTAGCCGCAGCTCAAAAACAAGGCTATAGAAACAACTGACCATATGAGAAAAGTTTAAGGCAGATAGACTTAGAATAAATTCAATGTGAATATTAAGTTAAAATATTTCTATAATAGATCGGACATATTCCATCTGTGTAGGGTTATAACTTTACTGAGTTTCTCACAAATGTTTATTTATTATTATTTACTGGATTTCTTAACGATTAAAAAGTGTTGGTCTTAATTTCATTTTTGCTCCGTATTGAGTTCTTTAATTGATACTAAATACCCTTCTTCATATTTTTTTTCTCTTTTCCTCTTTTCATTGAAGCTCTATTTCTTGTAAAAGTTCTCTTATTTCGACAGCTTTTGTTTTCATTTGTAAGCCTGTTAGCACTGAGAATGGTGTGAACTTCATACTTCGAGGGGGTGTGTTGTTTATAATCTGCTGTATCCGATCTAAATGTGCATACCACTTGGTCGAATTGTCCTGGCAGAGTTTGTTTAGCATTGGAATAACGATTTTGTGGACTCTCTCCACCTGTCCATTACCTCTTGGCATACCTGTAGTAATGTGCAACAACTGTATTCCTTCTTCCTCACAGTGGTCTCGAAATAAACTTGAAGTAAACGCTGTACCTCTATCTGTTTCAATTCTTCTCGGATTTCCAAAAATTGCCGCCTGCTTTCTGAGTTTATCTACAACTTCTTCTGTCCCTATAGATTTAATGGGATATAACCTAACAACTTCGAAAACCCATCAACTACGACAAATATGTTGTTGTACACCTTTTTGGTCTCTGTTAGAGGTCCTACGTGATCCACGTGATATGTGCTTTATCAATCGGACATAAAAATCCCTTTTTCTTTTCTCGCTTAGATTCAGCAATCAGACATTCTACACAATTTCGAACTATTTTCTTTGCCTTCGATTGTACATTGTTTACAGAATAATTTCTTTCTACCAACTTTCTCGTTTTCTTGCTTCCAAAATGTCCTTCTCGATGAGCCTTAGTGATTATTTGACCCTGCATTAAATTTGGTACTACTAATAGTTCTTTATTTGGGTCTTTGTAAAGAATATTATTTTAGCACAAAATAGTCTTCATGGGTTTTCTCAGATTCCAAGAGCATCATCAAGGCTTTGACCCTGTCATCTTTGTCCTGCGCTTTCCTTAAACGATACCCTTATGCTTCGACTAACAGACAGCATGACACTGGACTTAAAGCATCTACATGCTTCATTAGACTACCCGATCGGTGTTCGACTTTGTACCTATATTCGTCCAGAAACATTGCCCATCTTGCTACTCTTACAGGCACATCCTTTTTCCCTACTGTCATTGCAAATACGTCACAGTCCGTCACTATCTTAAACTTGATTCCAGGTAAGTATACTCTCCACTTTTTGATGGCATTTATTATAGCCAGTACCTCTAACTTATACGCGCTGTATTTCTCTTCGGTTGGACTAGTCTTACGACTCATGAACTCTACTGGATGGAACTGTCAATCTTCTGAATTCATCTGCATTAGAATGGCACCAAATCCGTGCTTACTGGCATCTGTGTGAATTTTCGTGACACCTTTTGAATCATACAACTCAAAAACTGGGGCTTCAACTACTCGGAATCCTTTAACTCGATATACTTCTCATCTGCTCTTTCGCTTTCGCTTTCCTTTCTTAGAATGTCAGTTAAAGGTTTTGCCTTTGTTGCGTACTTTTTGATGAATCTGCGCAAGTACGAAGTTAAACCCAAGAATCTTGTCCTTTGAGGGATAAATAGACTCATTTTCGATAACAAACCCCAGAAACTGAATTCTTTTTTGCAAAAGCTGTTTTACTCGCGACTGTTAACAACTGCTAGTCCTTTCTTTTCGTCAACTGGTCGGATAACCATATCGTCCATGTAGACTATTACCTTATTTTGTTGCACTAAATCTCTCAAAACAGCGTTTATATATCTACAGAACACTGCTGGCGAGTTTGATGTACCAAATGGTACAAAATTAAACTCATATTGCCCATTATGAGTTACGAACGCAATGTACTTTTTAGAATCTGGCTCGAGAGGCACATGAAAGTAACCATTTCTGAGATCCAACGTTGAAAAACCTTTGCTCCCTTCAATCGGTCAAGTAAGTCATCTATTAACACGATTGGAAAATTGTCCCTTCTAATTTTTAAATTAATTTTCCTGAAATCATAACAAAGTCTTTTTGAGCCATCTTTCTTACCAACCAGAACTACTGGTGCCGCGTACGGAGAACAACAGGGATTCCCTTCTCTAACCAATCTTGGACATGTTTTTCAATGATTATCTTATTTTCATATGAAATTCTACGCGGGGACTGATAAATAGGAAAATCGTCTTCAAGCACAATTTTCATTTTACTGTCGACTCTTTCTTTCTTTCTTTCTTTTTTTGCTTCATAGTTGATTATCAGCTCTTCAACCTCACCTCTCAAACTCTTACTAAGATGATTTAATTGCGCTCCATCGGATGTTTTAGGTTCAGCAAATATCTCACTTACGCGCAATCCTTCAAATATCTCCGATACTTCTTTTTTCTTGAACTGTACACCACCTGAACTAAAAAAATATCTACTTCCTTCAAAACGTCGTTTCCAATGATGGTTGCATACTCAATGTATTTTTGTTTGATTACATTAAAAGAGACATTAAAGCACACCTCCCCTCCTGTCACCTGTGTCTCAAATTGTCCGATCGCTTTAATCTCTCCATTCCCCTTAACTTCTTCATTAGATCTTCCCTCATTAAGCTCAGATCACATCCAGAGTCTATCATTGCGACAAAAAAGACGACAAAAGACGTATATTTGCGCACATAATCGTATTGATTTGGTCTTTTGACTTTGATTTAGACTTTAACACAACTACTTTCGCATTCTTTTCGTTTGTTCTGATTGCAATTCTTAGCAATGTGACCAGTTTTTTTGCAATTAAAGCATTAAATTTGCGCACTGCATTCCTTTGAAAAATGTCCCTCCTTGCCACATTTAAAACACTTCCTCTTAAACTGAGAGATTGGTTTTCTTGTACTGACGCCCTTGGTACTATCCTTGATTTTTTCGTACATTTTAATCTCTGCTTTCAATTAATTTACTGTCTGGAACACCATCCACGAAGTACGAAATGGGGCTTGTTTCATCTTTTTTGACTTGCTTCCCAATCTCAATCAGACTATACAAATACTAACTTAACGTTTCTTTATCAAGCTTAGCTCTGTTTTTAAGTTGTTTATGTACTTCAGCAGCTTTGCTTTCAATTGTTCCCATCCTCTTACACCTGTCAGACCTTTTACAAACAATTTTGCTGCTCCTTGCAACAATTATTTTCCGTAAATGTATTTCTGTAAGTTATCCCAGCCTACCGTTGCAGCACAATCTTCAAATTCCGATATCCACTGATTGATGTCTGGCTGATCTGATCCTGAAAAATGTGATACACTATCTTGAACATCTTTGAGCGTAAATCTTGATGCACTCTTATGCCATCTGTTTCTGCTTCTTGATATTCGCCAGACTTAACTGAGTGCGTCTCTTGCTCTTCTTCATCTTCCTCTACATCTTCTTCTAAATTGTAAGGCTCTAACAGGCTATCCTGAAGCACTGCTTTTCTACCGGTGGAATCTAACTGTTAAGCTCTTAGGTGTTGCCGTAACTCCTCCACTTTTAAGGACAAAATCGTTTTAGCTTCCATACTTATTTGTTAACGTATGCTTAATGACAATAGACCTATAAGTAACTACAGTTAGGTTCCTCAATCCTTATACAATTGGAAAATTCGTACTTAAGACTCACGACCTAACCCCAGTAGACAAAATCTTCGTAAATAATATTACAATCGGACGGTTTTGCGGATTTCAGGCGGACAAAAAGTCAGATTTCAGACTCAAGAACGATAATAAAGTTAATCACCTGTCCTGGGGTTTGTGGCAGCAAAATCTATCATTTTCGGAACCCGAAAAAGAAACGTTTGCGGACCTTTTGCGATATCATTAACTGAACTCTTGCGATCTTGCGAGTGGCACACTTCCAATATTAAAAGCGGGACTACTTTTGTATCATTCGAGTTACTTTTCTAATATTATTAATCAAAACCAGAATTATTTTTTATTTTCAATTTAACTTTATTTTTATTCATCTTTAAACATAAATAGTTTGTCTTTTTTTTAATTTTCATAACTCGGTCCTGCATATACTGGAAATGTTATTGCGTGATACGGTCGAATTTGGCATCCTCCAATGACATATTATTCTTAAAAGCGGCTATAAAAATATAAATTATTATAAATTATTTTTTACAAATATATACAATGCAACTACTCTCCTTGACAATAGGTAACAGGAATGTCGTTGCCGGCTTAACAACAAGAAATGTATTCTGCATAAAAAAACAATATTAGTATTATTAACATTTTTATTTTTACAAATGATTTATTACTTACCATTGAAAACACATGCACTTTTCTTGAAAACTTTGTTCTCACGTCCGCACTATTCGCCGGTCAAAATCGAAAGAGACGCGTCGTCCTATGTACATACAAAAATTCCACAAAACAGAAAAGTTAAGCGACAAGTTACATTTCAAAAGTAGCGGTTCATAAGAAGAGAACAGCAACTACAACGCGGTGACGACGACGTTCGCCATACGTGCGACAAAGAAATAATGCAAGAATTTCAGATTTCTGTGCGTTTCAGTGTCCGTTAGCGGGACATTTGCGGCACTTGCACGGGTCCCAGTGCTCGGCCCTTTTAGCGTCCGGTTTCGGGTCAGAATTAGGCGAACCTATTGCGGTAAATCCGCTTTTTGCCCGCTCACTGTACGTTTTAGTGTCCGTCAGCGAGACTATATCGGCCATTTTACGAGGGACGCAATAGTTCCGAGTGTCCTCCGTTTAAGTGTCCGTTTTTGAGCATTTAGCGAACCTAATTCTGAAATTCCGATTCTTTGTCCATATTTAATATTTTTAGCGGACATTTGTCGGATTCATCCGCTTAGGTCCGCTTCATTGTGTGCTGGGACGTTACCCTGCTTTAACGATCCCTTGTCGATGCACTGCTTGGTAGTTTTCGAAGACGTTCCTAACGATCTTTCTTGCACACTCCTGCTTGGTGCTACACACACACACACGCACACCAATTTGCCGATCGTTATGTGTATGTCTGTATGACACCAGCAACACGCGGTCTTTTCATCAATTGTCGGTAAGTTCCGTTTTCCACGAATTTCAGTGACGCCTCACTTTCCACAATGTTTGTCTTATTTTTCAACACATACAAGCGCCTCTGTCTATGCATGTGTGACACCAGAAACACGTGGCCTTTCAAGTTCTTGGAAAGATCCGTTTTCGTAGAATTCCAGCGGCGCCTTGCTTTTCACACTTTTCGTCTCGCTTTTTCCAAAACAAACTCATTTTAGTGTCTTACTGCACTTTTCCAAATGTCCCATCTCACACTACGAACACACGCATCCAAATATGCAAAAGTTTAACCGCGTGCAATTTTGACGAATTGCGAAAAGAAAAAATTTCCAGAATGTTCTTTTATATTCTTCCCGGACGAGCCCCCAATTTTTGTAGGGTTATAACTTTACTGAGTTTCCCCACAAATGTTTATTTATTATCATTTAATGGATTTCTTAACGATTTAACCATTTACATATATTTCGCGCGATTTCTTTAAACTTCTTTATATCAACTTCTCAGCTCTTATTTCTTCTTAAGTGTGCCCGCATCTCATAACGCATGCCATCCCGAATCTTAATACCAGTTTCAAATTAGGAATATACTTCATACTAATTTTAATAAAGGATATACTTAAATACATTAGGGATATCCTTCTACAAATATTCCAATCCTACATCTGGCTCTGATCTATCTTTGAAATGTTCTATTATATAATATTTGTTTGAGACAAACTTATTTTTTAAAATAAATGGAAAATGTGAATTTTTTTATAAGATAATAAAAAGTTGTGGGGTGTATGCTTGCCTTTCTTTCTCCCACTACACCATCTGCAAGAGGCCGTGAAACTGCCACATAGCCACGTAGTCCAACAGATCTCTACTGTATAGCAAACATTTTTGGCGCAACCTACCGGAAATTTATTTATTACTTCAGCTCTAAGCGTGAAACGCATAAAGCAAGGAGAGATGGCCCATTGAGACCCATGAGAAACAGAACAGGGGAGCTGTCGAAGACTCCTCCTCGTACAAGAACGTCTGGAGGCTCAAAACTTTTCCCAGGCGAAATTAATGTGCGCGGTCAAAGCCTCGATCACTGGAAGAAAAATTGAAAAACGGTGCTTTAAAGGAGGATAAAGGAGGTATATACACTCATAAAAATATTTTCCTGTACTTAAGAAAAATCGCCATAAAAAATAATCGCCCTAAATCTAAGAAAATTTTTCTAGTATTAAGAAAGGACTTCCTTGAATTAAAGGCAAGGCACCATAAAAACAAGGAAAGCCACCTTAAATAACATTTTTTATGGTTATTTTTCCATTTTTCCTTCAATTTAGGGCAAGGTTTCCTAATTTGCTTCGTTTAATTTCTTCCTAAATCTACGGGCGATTTTTCGTGAAACCATGGCGAAAATTCATGCCGAAAAATGTCGCACACGTGCGCTTATAGTTCCCAACTGGTCCTAACATCCCCAGCATGAAGTGACGGTTGCCGGTCAAGTCTTAGATATGTATGTGCTACTACATAAGTAGCAAGTATCTACCCTGGGAGTTACTTACTCTAAAAGTAACTATTTTTGGTCTTAATAAATAAAAAATTTTCCTTAAATTACAAAAAAAAAAATCGTTTTTAATGGTTGACAATTTTTAACTGCGCCATTTACATTTACAACAAATATAGTTTTTCATAAATAAATATAAAAAATACACAATAATTTATCCTCCAATAGAGATGGAAAAACGTCGATGTATCTATGAATCGCCGTTTTAAAAAACATCGCAGCAATCGATAGTAACATCGATAGACCTAAAAACAAGAAATTTTTTTCTAGATTCAAGAAAAATCGCCCTGGATTTAAGAAAGATTCTTTCCTAAATTTAAGGCAGATTTTTCTTAGTTTTAGGGCGACTTGCCTTTGAGTCCGTTTTTATGGCGAATTTCTAAATCTACGGGCGAAAATGGGCTTTTTTATGGCGATTTTAGGTAAAAATTTTTATGAGTGTATGAAGGCGTTGATCAAAGACGAACGAACGAAAGAAAGTCAAGAAAGAACAACTTGAGGATCAGCTTAGCATACAGGGCTTTTTAGCGCAGGCAAAGCAGCTACCAGCAACTCTATGATCCATGCAGCCATAAACTCGGAACTGCCGGCTGGAGGAAATGTCATTACAGAATGGGATCAGTGGAGACAGCAAACGAAATTTTAAAATGCTTGGAGCCTAAAAGGCACCAGCATATAGATATGTTAGAAAGGACCTATGCGAAAAATAGACAGCGAAATAAGTCGTCCCTACTTCAGCTTAAAAGGGGCCTTGAATCATTAAAGTCAGCGGAAAAAATTGGCCATTGGCTATTAGCCATAACACATTTCGCCGGACTTTGCAGAAAGCTAATTTATAGGAGTTTCTTTGACTATATTCATAAAATTGACATTATCGTACTTTTCAAGACTTTCGTCGAGCACAGCTTCGCAGATCTTGAAATTTACTTTCCGGAGTCCTCTGTAAGGTGGACCGCTGCTATTCGCATGGCAGACCGAGGAAGAAGAAGAGGAAGGGCTAGATCCCATCTAGGCCTGTATATTATAATCATCAGAAACAATGTTTTTACATAGAACATAGATACGTCTAAAGCTAGGGTCGAATAACACGAAGTTAATCTTGCGTTTAAAAATCTCTGCAAGCTGAAGCAGTGAAATTGCCGTGGAACAAGAAATGGCTATCGTAAGAAGAAGTAAGGCTTTTTGGGAACTTGCTACACTCATAGAAATAGTTTTCTAGATTGAAGAAAAATCGCCGTAAAAGATAATCGCCCTAAATCTAAGAAAATTGGTCTAGTATTAAGAAAGGGCTTCCTTGAATTGAAGGCAAGACACCATTAAAACAAGGAAAGTAACTATAAACACTATTTTTTAGGGTAAATTTACATATTTTCCTTAAAATTAGGGTTAGGTTTTCTGATTTGTTTCGTTTAGTTTCTTTCTAAATATACGGGCGATTTTTCGTGAAACCATGGCGAAACTTCATGCTGAAAAATCTATAGTTCCCAACTAGTCCTAACATCCCCAGCATGAAGTGACGATTGCCGGCCAAGAATTAGATATGTATGTATGTGCTACTACATAAGTAGCAAGTATCTACTGTGATAGTTACTCTAAAAGTAACTATTTTTTTTCTTAATTAATAAAATATGACCCTTAAATTACAAATAAGAATCCTCTTTTTTATGGTTTTCAACTGCGCCATTTACATATGCAAAAAATTTAGTTTTTCATAAATAAATATATATAAAAATATACACAACAGTTTAGGGCGACTCGCTAAAACTTTTTTGAACAAAAAGAAGAAACTATATATGGGCAATTCCACAGAAACAAATTTCGAAATATTCGAAAGTATATTCGCGAAGCCGAGATTTTTCA
>VNJR01008428.1:0-17222 GCA_008042585.1 Drosophila punjabiensis | reverse complement strand
GGCCCCGCAACAGGAACAGAAGCAGCTACAGAAATATTTATTTATTCGGTTATAAAATAAGCTCCACTGAGTTTACAATCGAATAGTGGAAATTTTTTGCCAAATGAAATTCAATAAGAGAAGCACAACTGCATTTAAATCGAAATCAGCAACCGGAAATATATGCTATGCAAAGTAATGTCGGAGTAAGAGGGTTTTGAGTTTCAGAGAAGTGCAAAGGAAAAGCGAAATTCGAAGCGATACGTTAAATATCGTTTTCAAATTTAGTATTAAATTGCTGATGGGAATGAAAGTTCTATTTGTTTGTAAAAATTAAATTTTATCATATACATATAGTAGTACATATAAGGGGCTTACACTAAATTTAAGCAAATATTTATACATCGCATTTGATATCATATATTTTTTCCCATCTCTAAGATCCGCATAATTTGCATACGTGTTTCCCAGTTTGTTTGTGTGGTTTTCCTCGGACAGAGGACTTTCCTGCCAACATCATTGCCTCAACTCGAGGTTCTCGTGCTGAACTCATTCCGGAGTCATAAAGTTGGTCACATTTAAATTAAAATTCAACTTTCGCACGCCTCGAGTGGCAGCAGATGCACTGCAGCAGGTTTTTTTTGGGGGTTGGGGAGGTGGGCTTTGGACTTTGGTCTTCGTGGGTGGAGGTTGGAGACCGGGAACTGCAGTTCGTAATGAGACGCTCCACTGCAGGGAAAACTATTTTGCCAAATTGTGTTTGCCGTTGCTGATTGCCGTTAAAATGTTGGCCAAAATGTTGGAAATAGAGTCGGAAGCTCTGCTCGAGAGATGTATTTAACAGGCGGAACTGGGTAAATGTTTAATTATTTTTAATGTTAATTTGTACAAGTTTTACAGATGGTTAGTTGTGGGAATAATGACGTGAAAATTGTTGCATTTAGCTTTTTTTAGGAAATAGATTATCTAGAATGTTTCAGAAACAACTAGAGCTCCTAAGACCCCTTAAAAATGTGTCTAAAAGTATGCAATGATATTATTTTGGTATAGAATTATATAAACTACAATCGTTTTGTAAACTTAGACCAACTGACCTTTTGTCTTAACTGTTTTCCTCAAAATAATGAAAATATATTGCTCATTTTATTCATTATAATCGATGCTCTTTCCTAAGTTACAACAAATGGAGCAACTAATTCCCTTAAAGCACCCATAAAACACCTTTCGGATGTGTCGTGCCAGCAGGCTATGGTAATTCCGTATCATTATCGCCCCGACCCGACCCAACGGAATTGCCTAAACACCTCTACCACTGCTAAGTCGCATCGATTTTGGTCGAGAGCCGGCTTTCCACTTGCCACCTTTCGTAGTATGAGTAGTAGTACGTAGTGGGCCTCGAGTGCTGGCTATATGCTAGGTAATATGTGCCGTAATAGCCTATCCAAAATCGATTTGGGCCAAAGCAGCCGTCTGAAAGCAGCCTCTTCAAACGAAAATCCTTCCTCGCCAGAGCCCCCATTTCGACCTGCCACGCCCACAATTTCATTTAATGCATGCTTAAAAGTATGCAACGCTTATTTATGGCCACATTTTTGCATAAGCATGTGAGTGCGAGTGTGTGTGTGCGTGCGAGTGCGGGTGCGGGTGCCTGCGAGTGTCTTTGTGAGCTTAAATCTGTGTCAACGGCAGCTGCAACTATACTGTTCTATGGGCCTCACCCCTCTTCCATCCTCAAACCTTCCGCCCATTTTACCTTCCGCCCACCTGCTTTCCCGCTTTTCCTTCTACCAGTTGCATACTCGCCGCCATTGTTGCCGTAGCTGCAGTTGTTGCGGTCCATGTTTGTTGCATGTCGCGTTGACATTTTTGCGCGGTGACATTTCCCCCTCGCCCTCGCCCTCTGCCCAATAATTCATATTCCGCTATATATGCGAAAGTTATCAGATGCAGTCACCCGTCAGGACAACAGTAAAAAATACAAATTATGCGCAATTAAATTAAACACAACTTGCGTAGCTCCCACTAAGAACAGTGTAAATGAAATGCGAATATGTTACGTGCAGCATTTTTTCCCTCCGCAATTCGCAATATTCAATTTAAATTATTGAAATTACAGGAGCGGAAAAACGAACGAATTTCTTTCGGTTCAGGGATATTAATTATCATAAAGTTTAAAGAAATGCATATATGTGCATCCTGGAGGGTAAATTCGTTTTTAATGTAATGAATGTTAAAGAAACTATCACGAAAATCCCATTAGGTTTGTAGGTTTCATAAATAATCAACTTTATTACGGTTTGCCCATTTTAAATGAAAGAATAAATCAGCACTTTAATCAACTCAATTATCAATTAAATAATAATGAGTGTTAAATGCATAAATTTGAGCAAGCTGCAGGAAAATTAAATTATGTTTCAGTATATATGCAGTTTATAGTGTTGATAGTGTCGTTGAATAGTTCATAAGTCAATAAATAACTTCTTTGTATAGCAAATAACTTAACTCACACGTTTGATAATCAAAAGAATATTTCAAAAGCATTGCAATTATTTAAGAAAATAAGTATAATTTAAGCCAGCAGGCAAAGGAAAATGGAGTTCCTTTGTGTTTACCAAAAGGCTCAGAATTACGCCTTTTGTTAAAATTATGTCTTAACTGCATTTTAAGGGGAGAACCCACAATTTACATAATTAAATGACTTTGCTCTGGGTTTTTAGTTTATTTCCCTGCCACACCAACGCCGAAATTGTGTTTGGCTTTCGCAGAGCACTTCTGGAATGTTTCCATTGGCGGGGAAAAGTCAGAAATAGCAACCCAAATCGATGGCATAATTCGCAAAGTGCGCCAAACAACAAAGAGCGCAAACAAAATGGGAATGCAGAAAATAGCAATCAGCATATGCAGAATGAATGGAACATAAATCCCCCTCCGCCGACGCCTCAGCTGCTTTTCCCGGCCATACCTAGCGCCTTTATCCAGCTCCTCCTCCTCCTCCATCTCCTCTCGGCACGCCCCAGCACCTTACCCATTTTCAGGGCGAGGAGGCGGAAACAAAGGAGCCTGCGAAAAAGAACTCAAGGATACGCTCTCATCAGATCGCATAGAGAAAAAAAAAATAAAGAGACGAAGCAAAGTGGCGAGGTACTTGAGCCATGCATGTGCTGCAATGTAAGGATGCCAGGAGTCGAGGGATGCCAGGGGAAGGGATTCGGGGATGGCGAAGCCACAAAGCAAACATATTTTCATTTTAAGCGCTTCGGCATAAGGGAAAACTCATTAGAGCGCTGCGAAAATAACCAGGAACCCAAGACGGCGCGCCGTCTAAAAGGCTGAAAGCCAAGAACACAGACAGAAAGACAGAGAGCCAAGAGCAAGGATGTGAAATTGAAAATTTATAATATCCGCTTTCTGGCAAGGAGCAGGAGGGGCAGAAGGGGTGCTTCCCTCAATCGCTCTGTTGATGTTTTCATGCGGCAAGTTATCTATGAGCGGGATGGAGTGCAGCCACTCGAAGGCAATGAGGAATCTCTTATTTTATTAAAAACTTAACAAGCTAAAAGTTGCCAAGTGCCAGAGCAAGGACCATTAGACCTCTGTGTGTGCTTGTGTATGTGAGAGTTGTCTCGTCGGCAGTTTCCGTTTCCTTGCCATTGCAGCGGCATTAGCAGCACTCAAGGACACTTTTGCCGGGCGGAAGTAGACAAGCAAACTTGCCGGTCCTCCTCCGGTCCGCCTTCGCATCCTGAAGAAAATCCAGCATTAAGTTAATTTGCAACGTGCTAAGGGAAGACCCGAGAAAAATTTGCTACATTTTTCTCATCCCGGCTTCCTGCAGCATCCCTTTAGTCTCGCCCCATCGATGAGGTAATTCCGCGCTGATTTGCTGCGATTGGGAGTGCAGTCACGGCCTGCAACTGGAACTTGAACACTCCCTACACACAATCCCTATCCAACATCAAGCCCCACTGCAGCTGGTTTCCTTCTCAGCCAGCTGTCCTTGATTAGGCCATCACACACAATGACGAGCTCACCTGCGAGCGAGGCGACATTACGTTGCAAATTGCCTTGGCATTTTGTCACTCGAGGGTCGTGCATTGAACCAGCTTTCTCAACGTCACAAGACTGAAGAGACCGAGATTGATTTTCGGCTAATCAAAAAAAACCGAACAGCAGCTTAAAGATGACACAATCGGATCTTTCGTTAAGCTGAAGGTAATTTGTAAAGAATTTTTAGTTCGAATTAGGGATGACAGAAGGGATGCTTATATGTATTTCGATTCTATATTAATATATGAAGGGAAGTTAGCGTTTCCCTTTTAAGTAATATTTTAAGCTTTATATATAATCATAACTAACTACGAAAACCTCCAGTACTAAATCCCCAATCAAAGTCCTTACCTAAGAGCACTTAAAACAAAAGTATACCCTGAGGAATAAACACGGCCCCTTTAAACCGAAATTCCCCCTCAAAAATACATGGAAGCATATTCCATTTGCAGATTGATGACAATAAATAAGAGACACAATGGCGTCCATCCGTTTGCTCCAGATTCGTTCCGCTGACTTTTGGCTAATGCCCGCTGACAGTTATGACTGACAGCTACAGCTGCAGCTGGCGACAATTACGACTTCCGCTGGAAATTATCCATTAGGTTGATTACGAGTATTAAGGGGGTCGCCCGCCCGCCTGCCTGTTTGCCAATTGGGAAACGGAACGTGGCCAAATTAGGACGACCCGGTGGACAGGGTGGACTCGGTGTAACTGGAGCTGTAACTGCAACGCGAGCCACAACAACGGCGCCCGTGATGCGGAAGTGGCAACGCAAACGAACTAACCAAGAGCCACTTACTTACGGCCATAAGCCACAGGAGTGGGTGCACAAGGGGCGGCAGGAGCTCGAGAAGATGGAGAAGGAGTTCCTGCCGGATCCTTACGCGCCTTTTGCTATTTGCTCACTGAGAAAAAGAGGGTTAAAGGAAGTCGTGGAGAGACAAATGGCGGCCCGCGGGGCAAGCTCCCAAAACTCCCGCACACACACAGCCACACAGCAGTGGCTGCTCCTCCATTTTGTTATGCACGCCGCCGCTTCACACTTCCTGCTCGGCAGCATGACTCCTCCAGCTCCTGCTCCAGCTCCTGCTTCTGCTCCAGCTCCTCGGGCACCTTATCAAGTGCCATTTTTCATGCAATGCTGACGCCAACGCCATCGTCGTCGTCGTCGTCGCTTTGTCAAACCACGAAGTTATCCATGAAGCCCCCGAGCATATTGTCTTGCTTTAGGAGGCGTCATGGTGTTGCTGGGAGTCTCCTGGCGTCTCTCCTCTTATTCGTTTTTTCTCACACATGCAGTGCAGTGGCTCCAGGATCCTGGACCACACAAAAGGCAGCAGAGCAGCCCAGCTGGATGGAGAATCGCCCGCTGCTTGGGCTTTGGCTTTGTCTTGGGCGCACGCAAAAGTGGCTTTGTTTCGTCTATGCACAGAGAAAAAATACATAAATGTTACTTAAGCTGATCAACAGGAGTCTGAATATGAAATCTACACACGGAAGAAGTCACCAAAAACATGTTTTCAACTTTAAAATTATCTCAAAAATCAATTTAATACAAAATTACTTCTTAACTTTCAGCTCAGAGAATAATAACTTATATTTTCAAGCAAACATTTATTTCTCGCTGTGCTTTTTAGTTGTAAACTATCCCCGCTCCCTTGGTGATTCGAGGGCCAGGGGATTTGGCAAAAATCGATGAAATAATCTCTGGCTAATTGGTTGAATGGGCAACTTTTGCTGGTGACTCGCCACCGCCGCTTCCTGGCCAGAAAGCGAATGCCCAGTTGGGTCCGTTTTAAGCATTGTTCAGCCGGCTGACCTCTTTAAACCTGTCGCACTAGAGGCTCCCCGGAGTCCCATTGCAACCACTCGGATGTGCTTTGCATGCTCCAGTTACTCCAGTTGCTCCTGCTCCTCCACCAGCTCTCTCCAGGTATCCCCACCTAGCCTCTCCAGTTCCATTCTCCAACCATTTTTCACCCAACTTCGCCTGTAACTCGAATGAGTTCTATCAGCACCTGGCCCCGGCCTGTCGTCCTCCTGGCCTCTCCCCGCTTGCCGGTTCAACTTTCAGCATTAAATATGTGGCCAGGACTCGCAACTCTGGCCCGGCCCGCTTTATGGAAAAATATTACACGGAGATTTAAGTTTTTGAGTTCTGGCGCTTAGCCGACATTTACCTGGCCACCAAGGGTTGAACCAGGCCGGGATGCAGGATATTATGGCGGGGGCAGAGAGCAGGGAGCAGCGAGCAAGGAGCAGGGAGCAGGGCTCACCATTGTTGCCTCCTACTGGTTTTTCCCTTTTTGTTTTTTGTTATTTTGTTGTGGCAGCGCTGACACAGATATTATTGTCTGAAATCGTGTGGTTCTGCTTCCCAGACGGGGACTTCCTCTGAATTATTTTTCCGCCATTTTCGCTTCTAATTTAAGTGAAATGTTGTTTCGCCATTGTGGTTTTGTTTGTTTATACATATTTATGTGTGCTCTGCGGTCTCTGAATCTGCATATATATATATATGTGTTTAAGTATATATATATTCATATTGTGATGCTCTCTTTTTTCATGTTTCGGCTGGCTTCCCATATTGTAATTTTTGCTGCCCTCCCACCGTTGTAGTTGTGCATTGTAATTATTTGAAGTGGTTTTATCTTGCGATGAAAAGCATTTAAAGTTGCGTGGGAAAAACTCCCTAGAGTCTGGTGAATATATACTCAAAAAAACAGCAGGGAGTTCAGCTAGGTATGACCCAAGCTCAGTGGAAACTTTTATTAAATGATATTATAGCACAGGAAAATGTTAGACTTTTGAGAAAACATTTCTCTTTCGTTTCGCGTCGAGGCGACGTTCTGGGAATTATATAGCTTAGAGTATTATTTTCTATTGATACTCCTGATGGAAAATTCATCGTTGCACTTGCCTGAAATCCTCAAAGACGTGGGAAAGCGCACAGGTGACGTCAGAAGATGAATGTGGGATTTATGTATCTGACACATTTTGTTTATCTGGCAGCACGAACGAGTTCCGGAAATTGTTTGCCAGTCAGGAAAAAACTGAGTTTTCTTGGCATCGTATTTGACACATTTCTTGTGATGATGTGACGTTACTGGTCTAAACATCAATTAAATCTTAAAGTTGAATTTCTTATTATGTATTTGGAGTACATTTTAAGCAAATAATTTGCCTTAAGAAATACATATCTCTAAATAAAACTGTGGTCTCTTATTAAAGCAAATAAAACAAACGTTTGTTTTTTTTTACATATTGTATTTGTGTTTAGATTATTTTTGCTAGCCTTTTGTAGTTTTGAATGTTTAGAACGTTCAATATTATATTTAACTTTTGCCCTGCTTTTAATTTAAATTAAATTTTTCTACTACTTTGTTTTGTTTTTCTGATAAAAATAAACATGAGAAGTAGTGAAAATTTAATAAATTAAAAAAATTAAACTCTTGGGAACCCATTTGCGACATTTCAACACATCTTTTTGCTAATAAAACTTTTGGTCCAAATAGCAATTTAAACTGGCAATTTGGCATTTGCATTCTTCTCAAGTGTCACGAACTATTAATCCGAGAGGAGTGCCATTGGTAGACAGTTCAATATCCATAGTTGGACAATGTGATAGCCGAATAATGGGGGAACGCCAGCCAAAATGTACCATTCAGCTTTGGCTACAAAGAAGAAATTCATGGTTTGGCATTTCCGCAATTTCAGATGCCATTTTATTGCCATAATTCAAGCGGCAGTAACTGCAGTTGGCCGCTGACCACAAACTGCCTGGCCGCGTCAAGCTGAGTTATGGGCAGCGATCGCATCTGGAGGCCACAACCAGCTCCTCCTCCTGCCCCTGCTCCTGCCCCTGCTCCTTCTCTAATTCCCGAGCATGATGATTGCTTGAGTGCGTGCGTGCGTGAGTGTGTTCGGCTGATTAATGGCTCCACTTGGCGCTAACTAAACGGATTCTCCCACCCTCATCCTGCTACGAAATTCCCATTGTGCCGATTTTGGCCAGAGGATGCGCCTCAGACGGAGCTGGGAAATTGCTTTGGCCATTTTCCTTGCCTTGTCGCTTCTTCAATTTTTTTCTTTTCGTCCATTTTGGGAGCTTAAATTTAATTTCCCCTGCGTTGGCAGCTCCGCTTTTGAATTCGGTATTTGCATTTTCCGGTACGAGACGAGGCCCAGTTTCCTTTTTGGCTCAGTTAATGAGCTGAGTGAGTACTTACACAAAATTAAGTGTTGTCCCACTTCAGTCTTCGGCTGACTTGGCAAGTGGACGGGCGTAGGGGCAGAGGGGTGTAGGAGTGGAAAGCTCACACACACGGACACAAAGGAAATGGAAAAGCAGCGAACAACACAAACAAGAAGTCGCAACGACAACTTGAAGAAGGAAAAGCCCCGTCCTCGTTCTCGTTCTCTATCTTCCTCCAACTTGAAGTTTTCTCTCTGCCTTTCCCGCCTGCTTTCCTCTTTGTGGAAATCATCATAAAGTTGGAGATAAGTTTTCTCTTTTCATTATAAAAAAGTATAAGGAAAAAATGTTGTTTGTCCAAGGGGGTAGGATCAGAAGATACCTATAGAAAGCTATAAATACATGCAACTGAACTCTTTTCTACCTTATAAACTATTCGAACTAAATAAAAGGTAATTTAAGAAAATCTGTAGGTGTTTCAAAATTTCCAGATCCCAGAAAATATGGTTCAAGAAACACATACTCCATATGGACTCGCATGAATTTTAGGGAAAAGGAAATATCCCCATAGCTAACTCATACCTTATAGACTCCAAAATGCCATCATCTCACTGTCAACACATTATACCCTTGTTCCCTCACAATTACAGAGTATTCCAAAGAAAATACGGGAAAAATGGGCAGTGGTTGGACACACGGGAGAGTCCTGGAGTTGGGGAATAGGTCGCAGCGCGACAGGAAACAGGCTTCGGCGACAGGCGACATCGGCAACAACAACAATTCCAAATGAATGTTTGTTGTTGTACATGCGTGTGTAGGTGTGTGTAGGGTGTGTGTGCGCGCAAGGAGGCGCCGCTCTGAGTAGGGCACAAACAACTTTCTGTTGTTCGCCTGACAGTTGGGCCCCAAGTCCCGTACTTATTCCCCTCTCCGGCACTCGATTTTCCGGCCCACGGTGTCAGGACAAGCTGATGCCCGAAAAATTTACAACATTTTAGGGCAGTTTACAACACTGACTGGCTGCCGTTGCTGCCTGGTAGCCTAGCTGGCAGGCACACCGTCACACACACTAATTCAATAAATGCACGTGGCCAGGATGCAGGACACGTAGCCCAAAAAGTTGACATAAATCTGCATAAAATATTCGCATATGCAAAAACTTCCATCACCGCCAAAGAAGGAGGAGCTTAACTGGCATGTTTGCCAACTCGAGGACAAGGAGGACGAGAAGGATACGCAGAGGAAGCTGCTTTGGCGTAGGTGGTTATCCAGAGATGCCAGGAGCCAGCAGCCAGGTCCTGGGCTATCATTGCAACTGCTGGCAGGTCCTTTGCCGAGCATTATGCATGACAGCCATTGAGAAATCTGTTAAAATTATGCAAATACATTTCACCAATCACTTAACTGCGGAATGTGGCAGCGAGGAAGGATGCGATGAGTTGGAGCATGTCGTCGGATGACGAAGGGCAGGTTAATGCATGACTGGGGTGGAGTAGCTCCCTAAGTCCTGGTGTGTATGGAGATGTCCTTCTATCGAACGCTTTTCCAAGGAAGAAAATGCGTGGGATTCAGACATCTCCCAAAGGGAGGAGGTAGGATGAGCTCGCACGAAGACATCATCGTGACCCTGATGATTTTGTTGAACTTTCGGAGAGCATCGTTAACCTGCCAAATGTTTGCCTTCCTTTTTCCCCATTAGTTGTGTGATTTGTAAAATGGAGTTTTCACTGGCTGGAAAGCATATTTTAGATTAGTTTTCATTTGCTTTACTTTAAGTTAAAGCGAAACAAAGGAGAATTTCTTTTAGTAATCTTTTTTAAGCGCACATAACGAGGGAGAAAGGCAAACACGATGCAGGCAGCACAAGCGTATTAATTTTCATTCATTTATTTGTTCAAACAGGATAATTGTAAGGAAATTGAATAACATTGAGAAGTCTACATAAACGACAATTATAATGAAATATATTTTTGAGAAATATGAGACAGGACAGGCAACAGTAAGATATAATCTTTGATTGACAGCAATATTGCGTGACTTTAAACCATCGTTATTGTGAAGCTTAAAGTAATAAATGTCATTATTATAATTAATCAACTTCTAAAGAGTTTAAATTTTACAATTATTTTAAAATTATTTGTTATAATTCTCCAACCTCAATAAAGAAAATAGTGAATTCAAGAGGTGAAAGTCCCTAGAAAACTTACTTTAATTTAAATTTCCCTCTAAGCATTCCTGCTCCTTAATTTTCCTCTCCTTCTTCACAGCCATCACCTTAATGGCTCCTAATTAGCGTTAGACAAGCAGCATATTGCATTCCCTGGGCCTTGAGCTATTCGCCCTGAAATTTCAACAAATAGCCACCTCATCTCTCCTCACTTTCCACGCTTTCCCCCAATTTCCACCGCCAGCCGACGGATTGACAGTCACCAGGCCAAACGAGTAAACAAATTCAAGGCGAAATTGATGACATGGCACACCGAGCAAACAGGACACACATCGCCACACACTGAGAAATATCCCAGCGAACTCGCACGCCAGCTGGTTGACATTGCCGCTCTCTTATCGCTCTGGGAAAGTCAACGTTGAAGGAAAAGCAGTTTCACATTTCCCATTTCCCAGCGCCCTGACAATTTTTACAGAATTTGGATTAAGTGGACTTTGCTGTTGACATGCTAGCGGAGTTTTGACGAGCAGCAGGCTGGCAGTTTTCCGGAGCCAAAGTTCTTGGGAGGCTTTCCCGCCACCCTTTCCCCCTTTTTCACTTTGCATGCCAACGTGTTTGCCCAGGAAAAGGTGGAAAGCAGGCGAGTGGGGGCGGGGGGGAAAGCGGGCCACGAGGAACTCGGTCGATGGGA
This sequence comes from Drosophila punjabiensis, assembly GCA_008042585.1. Taxonomy (NCBI): domain Eukaryota; kingdom Metazoa; phylum Arthropoda; class Insecta; order Diptera; family Drosophilidae; genus Drosophila; species Drosophila punjabiensis. The sequence goes on along the minus strand of VNJR01008428.1, from coordinate 6,139 downwards.
ACAAGTTGACATTTCCTTGGTGGCTGCAAATATTTGCTTACGTGTCAATAACCCGTCCAGTGATTTATTTCATATTTGGCCCCCGAGTCCTGAGTCCTCACAGTTCTCAGTCCAGAGTCCCGTCGAGTCCTGGGCATCCTGCGGAATAGTTTCCACGCTGCGGCTGTCATTGACATTTGATATTCATTGTCAGTTTTGTGTGTAGTTCTCCGAAGGGTTTGGCTTTATCCTCGCTTTTTTTATGCGCGCCGCCATACATTTTTCATGGCATACTTATGAGGGCAAAGGCCCATCGGCAGACGCTTTTGTCCTTAAAGCCACATAAATTGTCCTTAAATGCGAGCGAAGCGCAGGGCCACACGGGCGAGCGGATATGGAAAGGTACTTTACAGCTGTTCGGGGCGAAAAAATGTTCAATCAAGCGTGCGGGTTCTTATCTTTTACACAGAAAAAATGGCTAAAATTCTGAAAATTTAAGGATGCCATAACAGTATGGGAAAATTATGTTCAATTTTTATACTTTGTTGCCTTTTTAAAGGTACATTTTATGAACATATGCCAGATATATGAAAGGAATAAAATAAACTTAATCTTCTATATAACTCCTTTTAAGGTTTTTGTCATTATTTCTTGAGAAGTCCAGTTAAAGCAAAAACATCACAAAATCATAGTTTAAATATTTTCTGTAACTATGAAAAAAACACTGCAGACATAAGTAGAACATGCTATAGATCCTGCATATATGCAACTTTTACATTAAAATAATAACTATTTATCCAAAGAAATGAACAAATAATATTTCCACAGAATTTTCAAATGCTCTTAAGCTTTATGCTTTTCTAAGGCTGCCAGTGTGGGCTTAAGGATAAATGTATGCATCATCATAACCTCCGCTGTCTGCAGCTTTGGCCGGGCTAAAAAACATTCTTTGCCTGATTTGATTTAAACGTTTTACTTGCCTCCCCGGCAGACAGACAGTGTGGAATGAAGAGGGGAAAGTCGGGACAGCCGGGAAAGCAGAGAGAAAGAGAGAGAAACTCGGAAAAGTGGAAACACCGCGGAACGGAGCCTGAGGAGCCGGGATCGACATGGTTTATTCATGCAGCAGTCGCATTATGCAAATAGCTCTCGACTAGCACTTGAAATTTGATTTTTTTTTTCGCCAATTTCTATTTCGATTTTTCTTTGCCATTTGTTGCAAATTCCGAACGGGAACGGGCCACTTCGCGCCGCAGTCGCTCTCATTCACTTCACTTGTAAAAGTGGAGTGCCACTCGGAGTACAGTGGCTACAGTGGGAGTGGAGCAAAGGCGGGAGCACGGGGGGCTGCCGGAGGGCAAAAGTGACTAACGTTCAGCGGCTTCTTTTCGGCATTGATTTTCGGCACTTAAGTGGAATTACAGCGGGCCGAAGGCTCTTAAATCCTCACCTTAACCCACACACATACACGAGCAATTTTCCGCACATTGTTGTGAGATGGAAATTTGAATGGAAAACAAATTACTGTGGCAAAAACAATTTTCCTTTTGAAAGAAAATGAAGCGAAACGGGCAATGGGAGCCGGAGGAGTTATGTATTTCGCACGCACTCACACTCTCAGTGCGAATTGTGTGCGCCATTGCTCAGTGGTAGGGAAAATCTTTTCCTTCCCATTTCCCATTTTCCCCCAAAACGCCGGCAGATGCGTTGTTTGGCATTGTGACAAATGCTTAGCAGCTACAAAATACAACAGCGACTCGGTCTCCATTCTGATTTGAATATTTTGCATTTGAGGGACATCGTCCCAACCCATCGCAGCATCGCTGTTTTCTAGGCCTTGTCTTGAATGTCTTCCAGAGGCACTGAGACGAATATTTTTATAAAATATATGAATTGAATATGAAAATATTATTCAAATTGGGGTTAAATAAAAAAAATAAATCAGGCTCATAGATTTATTACAAAGAAATATTGAAGCAATCTTTAATAAAACAAATGAATGGTTAAGAAATTCCCCAAAGTTCTTTGGACTTCATTCCACAAAGCCAACTTCAAGCTTATTTAGTATAGAATCTATAATATAAATAAATGCCAACTCTTTCTAAAAATAATTGGTAATAAAATATCAAATAAATTATGCATAAAAAAAGTCATCTATAAACAACCTTATTACAATTATAAAATATACAATACACATATACTTAATACATAAAAAATGATAAAGCATATGTCTATTTCGTAACCAATTTTTAAATAAATAAATACATTAATCATAATTGTCATTAATAACAAAATTGATTAAGTAAAACTTGACATTACAACATTTCCGTTTCGTGCTATAAAATTTCTCTTAGTGCACATATATGTGGGTCGCGCATCCTTGAATGTTTCACAGCTTACAAATCCTTGGCACGCACATCAGCCTCAGCTCCAGCTCTAGCATCAGCATCAACGTCGACGTCAGCCGCCCATCATCAGCTTAGGCATTGTGTTTGCTCTTAACAAAGGCAAAAGTAATTCATGCAATGCGCCTGAAGAATCAACGCACACATTCTGGATATTTGCTTGGCAAAATAATCACAACAACATCATCGGCATGGCATGGAGCAGAATCAGCCAGAGATGACGACGACGACGACGATGAATCCTTGATGGCGCGGCGGAAGGACGAGTGACAGGCGACGTGGCCTGACAGTTATGTCGGCGTACAGAAGGGGGAGATTCTGGGCATTAAAATTAATGACATATGCAGGAAGATGCCGGGTGACGGCGAGTGGGGCAAGGGCACTCCTCCAATCGATTTAAACGCATATCAATCAAAGGTTGCCGAATTTGCCAAGGGCAGTTCCAATATTTACATGTCATGCATTTGCCATGCATCGCATCACCAGTAGTAATAACCAAACATGGGGTTCCGTTCAAAAGAAATCATAAAATTCAAGTGGAAAGCAACGGCGTATGCTTGATATTTCACATTTGAACTGTCCCCCCGTCATGCATGCTACATTTTTAATTAAAAAGCATGCCCTCGGTAGTCGGCAACATTTGATTTGTTAGCGATTCGGCGCCGAGTGTTTTTCTTTTATTAAGATTTCATTTGTACACGAATAGGTTTTGGTTTCATTTTCATTTTCTTTTTTGTTTTCGGTTAGACATATTGCCCATGCATTATTGAGCCGGCTGCGGAGCTCTTGTGTGTGTTTGTGCAAATGAAATATTAAATGGAAGTTTGTTTTCCTTCCATTTGTGTTGCGCTGCCTTTTTTGCCCCTCCCCCTACAAAAATCGTGACTGAATTTCGGTTCCATCGAATTATTCATGTCGTATGTGGCTCATTAGGCAGGCCGTTGCCTCCACGCTCCGTAATTTCCATCGCAAATTCATTAAATGCCCAATGGCTTTGTCAACGATGGATGTCCTGCCCCGAAATCCAATGAAATTCTCAAATGAAATTCAAATTTCGAGCGAACGTCCTCTGTTCCGATCTGCGTCTGTCATATTAATTAGCTATTCCATTTCGGGGTGCTGCCGTCCAGCCCGAAACTAAAAACTAATTAAAAAGCCGTGTCATTCGAGCCATCGAGCTTTTCGCCGAATTTCGGCCTGCTAATCGAATTGTTGAAACGCAATGAAACGAATGTCATTGGAGACCGGAAAGTACCCCGTTCTTACCTCTCCTCTGCCCCAAAAAAAAGCCCCCCATCCGAGCCAATTCAATTCATATTCATTCCGGCCATCAAATGACGGCAAATGACAGCGAACAATGAAATCAAATTAAAATACACTTTAACGCCGCGCCGAGTGAATGACAATCAAAGGCTAAACAATGGACTGCCTCCCACCGAACTCGATCCGTAAATGGAACGATTGAAATGGTTTTGAATGCCAAGACTCCCATTTTTATTATTGCCGCCTGACAGCCGAAAGGAGAACACAAGCCATTGATGGCCGAAAATCCCCTCGAAAGCTTCAAGAGTTGCGTGTTGCAGTCGTAATTAAATCCTGGCATCTCAAATGTCCATTAAAGTGAACTTCATTTGCTCATGTGCCAACTTTATGACTTCCTGGGAAAGTCGAAAAAAGGGAAAACGGAAAACGGAAGGAGTAAAACTTAATAAGTTGAGTGCAAAGTAAAACAAAATTACTGCGCGGAGAAAGGGATTGGAGAATAAAAGGAACCTGGTGATGAAGGATGAAACTATGGAAGGTAACTTGGTCGCCACAAAGGTTTCACTGAGTAGAATGCACGAATAGGTAAAAAAAATGTGGATTTTTCTGTTCAAAGAATAAAAGTTAATTGATAATATTGTATAAAAATGTTAACATAAAGTAATTTTTTTTCCTTTTTTGCTAAATCAATCCTTAAATAAATGTGTCAAAGAAAGCAAAGCTTAAGAATATATATTTAATGATGCATTCCAGCAAAGCTAATTACCTCAAATCATCATCTTTGTGTCTCGTAGACTTAGCTCCTTGTGTGCATGCAAATAAATTCCTTTTCAACAGGATATTAAAACAATCATACCAAAGTACCTTTTTCAATTGGATTTTATCCTACTTAAATCAACAGTTTTTTGCCAAAAGACAAGATGGCTTCCAACTCTCGAGTTTCATTAGCCATGTTAGGTAAACAAGCACGCCCGCAAACAGAAGAGCCAGGATTTGGGATCCGGGATTCAGGGATCTGCAGCGTTCTTCGTGCCACTAAGCGGCTTAGTGAAAGTCCTTTGCCAAACGAAAAAGTGAGGCGAAAGAATATATCTACATGTGACAGACAGCCTTTTTCAGGCAACTCGACACGAAGAAAGTCGCTTTGGTGTTTAAATAACTTTGACGCGCTTTCTGCATACACTCACACACACACACACACACACATTCACACTGATGAGTGTGTGTATATGTGTGGCATTTCCGGTCGTAATGGCGCGCACATTGCCAAAAGAAAACTTTGATGACATGGGCATGAGTTTGACGTGCCCAAAAGAAATTTGACTTCTTGCAAAGGGGCAACTTGGGAATTCGCCATCTACATATATGCCAAATACACTGAGAGATAAGTTTTACTAAGATTGCTTCTTAATTACTTGAGTAGTAATATATTTCAGGAAAATTAGAAGAAGCTCTCTTGAGAATCAAGCCATATCTCCTTAGAACCCTTTCCAACGGGAGGCAAAACACAGCGATTCATCTGAGTTTTCTTGGTCTCAAATAGATTTCTTTAGACAACACCATTATTTTTCTGACTGCATCTTTTGCGTGTGTGAGCGTTTAGCTCGTTACAATTTGGCCAAGTCCCCAGTAACCCCAAAAACGAGATGCTGCTGCTGCTGCTTCCAATTTGCGCTGACTAACTTTTCAAGTTGTGCGAATACAATTTGTCTCGCTTTATTTTTCGGGTCCAAATTGCTGCAATTATCATTTGGCATTTTGGCAGCGAATCGCAGCGCGCTAATGAGGCTTCAGAGGCTAGCCTGGGATGCATTGAGTCGCAGAAGTCACAGGCCAGAACGCCCTCGCATATGCAACAGAATTTAAAGTCACACGCACCCGCAATGCCACATCCGTGTGAGGGAGGGAGTGTGTGTGTGTGTGTCAGTATGCACTTCCCTTTCCGCTGCGCCATTGATACAAACTTTGTTTGAGGGCGAAATGAGAAGGAACAGGGCAGAAAGGACACGCAGAGTGAGATGCACAGAGAATAAAGGGGGTTAAGTATGAATTTAATATCAACTTGATATTGATATTTAGTATGATTGTTAAGCTCAGCTCAGAAATATTTATAGGAATTTATAAGATATATATTATTTATTAAGTTTATATTTTTTCCACAAAAAAACTTGCAAACTAACAATTTTTATAGCTCACAGTACATGAGTACATGACTTGATTAGTTTCAAGTGAGAAAAGTTTGTAAAAAGTTCCATGTGTACCATAAGTCAGATTCCATTCCGGCTTGCCGCATAAAGTTACTGCGGATGCGTGGGAGCCTGATCCAGCTCCAGAGCCAGAGAAATGACGATAAAGACGATGATGACTACCGACAATCCCAACACAGTGGCGGTCACAGTAACGACAACTGACAGCCGCCGTCGCCGTTGGCTGCAAGGATTCGCCAAGTCCTTCAGCACTTTTTATGTGCAACTATTTTGCATATGTGGAGT
>VNJR01008426.1:0-26613 GCA_008042585.1 Drosophila punjabiensis | reverse complement strand
TATTTATTTAGACCGCTCTTCTCGCTGATCCCAAAAACTGAGTGGAAACAACTTTTTTAATTAAGCAATATTTAAATCTCTAGCAGAAGCAGCAGCGTCCAAAAATCCCATCAAAACTTTCAACTGTAAACAACGAAATTATGTTATGGCCTGGCCACTGCACAGCACAGCACCATACCGCACCACACCCACCACCCACAATTCTGCACAGATATAGCCAAAATCCATTTGCAAATATTCAGCATGTTAATTAATCTGTGGTATCCCGGCCAAAACCAAACAACTGACCATTTGCAATTTCGCAGGCCTTTCCTCGGAGGAGAAGCTGCACGGCGTGAAATACATCACCGAGTCCTTTGTGGGCTGCATCAGGAACGTGGTCCTTAGCTCGGGAAAGGCCGCCTCCGACCTGCTGCCCATCGCTCCCCTGGTGGCCACCAAGCACGAAAACGTCAACGAGGGCTGCTCCGACATGTGTGAGTCCCGGCACATTCTCTGCTTCGTGGGATCACGTTGCATCAACCACTACGGTGGCATATCCTGCGACTGCTTTGGCACACACTACGAGGGCGAGCACTGCGATATATACAGTGAGTTTATAAGAAAGAGTATACTTTTCTAGAACTAGAATAGTATTTTTTAAAACCCACTTAGCACTTGAGTTGCCCTAAAATTCCCAACGGGTTCTAGCTTTAAACTGATGGTTAAAGATAGCTTTGTAGACTAATAAGGAAAATTTTGGTTCACTTTTGAAACACTTATATATTTGACAATATTTTCTAGTAGATTTCCTTTGTTTAGTATTTCTTAAAAATTTTTTAAATTAATTGTTAATAATATTTAAATATATATTTTCCTTTCGTAAATTCTTAAATATTTTCCCAGTGCACTTTAACACATCCATCTAACTCTCTCCGAAATCCCCGAATCTATCTATCTCTCTATGTGGACTTGGCCCTAGGGGCGCCATTTTGTTTTAATTATAAACTATGTTTGTTTGCTAGCGGTTAGCCACTGCCACTAGCCAGGCTTACCATCACCCCCCTTAACGCCATAACACCCAACCGCCGCCCTCTTGGCCACTACAGTTTTAAACACGCTAATGACCTGACCATAAATTATGCAAAATAGTGTTTGACTTTTTGACTGCCGAACCAGCTAAGGCCGCACACCAGGCAGAATGTGCGCAAAATTAGTTTGTTATGCTCAATATATATATATATATATATATAAGCCCCCTCCGACTGCCTCTGCAGCCCCATCCCTTGGACAACATCCGACATTTAGTTAATGACATAAAGCCAATTCCAGGCCGCCATAATCTCAATTAAGTCACGCGAGGCCATTATATAGGCAAGCCTATTAAAAATTGAGCAGCTCGTTTATGTTTTTTGACATTGCACAGAGAGAGGTTTTCGTGGAGGTTTGGGGCCTGGGATTTGCACGTTACATGAACGGGCAGTAAGTTTTGCATTCTGGCACGAAAATGGGAGTTTACATTTTAAGGATTAAACGAAGGGGATTTACTCTAGTCCGGGGATTATAAAGTAATTAATATTTCATTAAATGAACTACAGGCCTTTTTCCATTAAATTTAAATCTTAATTTTACTGTAATTAAAGTAAAATGAAATTGTCTGATCGATGCAAAGTTTTAAAAATGTATTTTAATGTTTTGTTAATTATTTCAAAGTATTATTTACTTTAATTTTCATTAGCTTTAAATAACAATTTAATCAATAAATTTATTTATAGACTTTTAAATTTTCATATTTAAATAATAATGTAATCGGTAAAGTTATATTTTTTATAGATTTAATTTTCTTATTTCATTAGATAAAATAATATTTGTCTTTATTTCTAAAGTTTTTTGTCTTGCTTAGAATTTATTTTTAATTGCGATTTAGTGGGAAGATATACATAAAGTGTTTTCATTTAAATATATTTTTTTGGCAAGAAAATTTACTTAAAATAACCACTTCGTGAACTTAAATACTTCAAAAACCAAGCAACTCACGAAACCCAAACTCCAGTTAGGGCATCTCAACATGCATTCTTCAGATTTTTAGCCCACTTAAATTCCCAGTGTTTGCTAAAAATTTGCATGCAAATGATGACCAACATCACACGCTCAGACCGGAAAAGGGAAAAATTCCAAAAATAAAATCCTGTTTTCGCGGGTGGCACTGGAATTAAGTGGAGTTTGAAGGGGGGGCAGCGGTCCTGGACTATTGATGCACTGGACAGCTGCAAATTGCAAAATGAACAAAAAAAAAAAGAATGGGAAACAAAAAAAAAGAGAAAATAACACTAACGGCCAGCCATGACAGCGTTGGCCATTTTGGAAAATTCCTCGTGTTTTGTCCTTTTTCCCGTCTGTCTAAATGGCGTCTGTCAAGGACAAAAGAGCGACCGCCGTGACGTGCGAGTTTGCTGAGCATTTACACCGCCTGCCGCTGACGTTGGCGCCGCCACTGCAACTGATCACAATTACGTAACGAGCGCCGGCAAGTGCAAGCAAATTACACAGATGTAGCCCACCCACGCACCCATTACCTCACTCCTCACCCCCTCACACCTCACCGGGTCACACCCCAGCTTCACCCGCTGGTTTGCCGGTTGCATGCTGAGCTGCTCCTGGAACGGAAACAGTGTCAGGCCATTAAAAGCTCGCACATAGCGAGCAGAAGAGATGCACTGCACTGAGGAAAAATATAGAGATAAAATATATCCTTGAAAATGTAGGGTCTTACTTAATAAACATAAAATTTTTATTTTTTTTTAAGACCTACAACTTTACATATTGTAATTTAATATTCACAAAAATATATTACTTAAATTGGAAAATTTATCTTACATTAAAAAAATTAATTTCCTTTGATTTTACTACTAACTTATGATTATGGTACTCAAAACACCAAACGAAAGATCTAAATAATAATTCTTTAATTTTTATAAGTTTGTGAACTAACATAAAGATTTAAATAATAATTGTATAATTTTTATAAGGTTGTTTAACAATATAACTTATATATCAGAAGAAAACTTGATTTTAAATAAATAATTTCCATTCAACCCAATTTCTACCCTATCGTTGCAAATAAAGATTAGGCTAACTATAAACAAACTTTCCGTAAAAAATTTAATATTCTCAAATTCATAAACATTTCCCTCAGTGTTCGGAAATAGGGGAAAAATTTCATACGGGGTACGAAGGACACGAGACATAATCAAACGCAGACGCTTTTGTAATGCAATAACTAAAATGACAACTGCCAGTACAAGGACGAGCCTGTTCGTTTGCAGTGCATCCTGAAGCCCAAACCAAAAACCCTACATCCCCTCATACCCTCATCCCCTGAGCTGCCTTTAGCCCTCCTCCAGCAATCCGTGCCGCACTCATTCGGATTTCACAAAATTTCCGTGCTAAAAGTGTCAACGAAATGCGTTCAGTTGGGGAAATCATTAGCCCCCGAAAAATCCGGCATCAACATTTCTGAAAGAGACTACAAGATTTTTCGGCTTCTTCCGGCATAAACGAATTGCAATGCCAACTATGAAAGAGAGATGGACCAACAGGACAGCTGGCCAAGGGGAAAAAGAGGACAAAGGGCACAGGGCAGTAGTGGGTATGGCATGTCGTCCTATGATGTCCTTTATGATGACTCCGGGCTTAGGTCATCTCTGGACTCTTTTGGCCGACACTTGTCAGCCCGACTGACATTCATGATGCAGCGAGTCGAGCTGCAAACTCTTCTGGCCAGATTTCAGGCAACAATTACAATGGTAGCACATTTCAATTGGGGTTATTAATTGGTGTCATTCGTGAACAGCATTTTGTCTTTTATAATAATACAAAGAACTTTATTGTTTTTCTTTAAAAATTTTTTTGGAGTCTATTAACCCGGTTTCTTTAAATAAGCCTATACAAATAAAGTTCACGAAATTTTAAGTTTATTAATATAAAGTAAACTTCATTATTATTAATTAATAATGACCCACAAAAGTAGAAATAAAACTAGCTTGAATGAGAAATTCACACCTCTAATTAGACTTCAAGTGATAATTAATAATTTATTTATTAGTCAAACTGTTGCCTGAAGATTTAGGAATGTGAAACATATAAATTAGAAAGAGAGATTAAATTTGAATTGATTAATTCTAAACTTTTATAGAGAGCTCCTAATTTGTAAACAATTATATGATATAACAATTAAACAGTTTTTATTTAATATAAAATTAATAGCAATACTTAAGACGGGTTTACGGAAATTACTTGGCTTGAGGGACTATGCTGAGGGTTTACTCGTGGTTAAATGGTGATTATCCGGTTCGAAGGACCATGTCGTGCTAGTTTTAAATTCGAAATTTAAATTATTTAAGCTTCATATAATATTCAATATGCCAGTTCAACTGGGTTAATCTTCTATACATATTTACCATCATAGCTGGCTTTTAGTTAATAAGTCAAACAGTGCTCCGTTTATTTATATCAAACACAAGCATTCACCAGAAACACTCAAACACTCAAAGCCACAAATTGCTTGAGTCCACAAATTTGCAAGTTAAACTTGAACGGAAATTGTCTACACTGTGCTACAGTGAATCCTCCAAAACCAAAAGATGCGCGATATTACCAACTATCCGAGCAGCCGGAGTGCTCGGCTACGGGCCCAAAGGGTTGTCAGCCAACTCCTAACAGACAAGTCGGTGCGGGAAAAGTTGCCACGCCACAGAGTTCCGACATACTCGGAGTTCCAGAATATAATGCATTTCGCCGGTAGGAAATCTATGGCCGATGATACCGTGCTCACCTACCGGAGCATGGTGGAGTTGCGAAAGGCGCAGATCCAACGTGGTCGCCTCAAGAATATTAAGTCGAGCGGCGACTCGCGGCGAAGTCAAGACAGCTCCGTCTTCAATCGCAGCAAGTTGGTCATCGAGCTTACCAATAAACAGAACCTCTTCCGGAAAAATCTCGAGCTACTTGGCAATCTAAACGAGATCTATCGGGTGAAGAACACTGTGGATTGCTTCAACCGCCAGTATCCCGCCATTCAGCCCAATCGACTCAAGCTCCGTGACCTGACCAAGCGCCTCAATCAGGAGAACCGGCAGCTGGGCTGTCGTCTCTCAGCAGTAAAGTCCAAGGTGGGTGAGGATACACTTTAGTGGACCAACCATTAAGCTTACAGCACCTTGTTCCCCCAAAGGTGGGGTCCCTTGCGGTGCCAATCAAGCCCCTCGAGCAGAAGGCCTCCGACGAGACGGTGTCCGAGTTCATACCCTATATGCCATCGCCTCGCCTGGGCAAGCGTAGTGCCCACATCCTCCTCCGGCCCATCGTGTATTTTGATCTGGCGGTGCTGGAGAACAACCATTCCCTGGGTCGCCTGCACATCCAGCTCTACACGGAGATCAGTCCGGAGGTGGTCCTCGAGTTCGTTCGCATGGCCACTCACAATGACATTCAGAGCCACAGTTTCGTCCGGATCTTCAGCGATCTTTGGATGGAGGGAGAACTGGTGCCAGAGAGCAGGGACACCTTAAGCGAACATCACAGCGTGAAACGCTCTTTCCTCGATCCCGGCAAGCTCACCGGACTGCTCTCTTATCCGTGGGACTATCGCCGCAGCTTCCCACAGGGACTCCTCAGCTACACCATTAGCTTCAAGCCGCTTTCGGTGGATCCGCTGCAGCGAGTCATCTTTGGCCAGGTGCGCAGTGGCCTCCGCGTCCTCCAGAGCTGTCCGCAGTTCGGTACCAAAAATGGCAAGACCAAGAAAACCGTGATTGTCGCCCGGTGTGGCCTGCTCTAATGGGACGACATCATATCGCCGGGTCAGGCCTCATTATGCATCTGCATTAACATAAGTCCACAAAAAATTGTAACATACTCTTGCGGTCCAATGCAGCAGAAAGTTCACTACATCAGACATGAAAAAATGCAAATAAAATTATAAAGTAAGCTTGAAGCCGCGTGTGGTTTTGGCAGTGAAAGAAAATGTAAGAAAAAGTTTTGAAATTTAGGAAATTAACTTTTATAAAAAGGAAATGCCTTGCGATCTATGAAAACAATATAGACTTTATTTTGAGGAATTTTGTTTTAATATAAAGATATCTATATATTTTTAATGAGCTTACCACAACATAATGTTTGATTTGAACTCAATATTCATTTAGTTTTTTAAAGAATGGTTCGTTTTTATTCATATTTAAAATTAATAGCAAAATCCTAATTAATGTTCAACTTTTTAAGCTCAGTGTAGAGTCTACCGGCAATGCGTGGGTTGTGTTACTTTATCGGCGTGGGCGTGGCCCACGTGTGCAGTGTCAGATAAGCGACCAAAACGCGGCTGCTGTCAGCCCATCATAGCGCCATCCTTAACCCTACCCGCCCCTTAACCCTCCACCACCACCCCAAACAACTGCAACAGTGGCAGAGAAGAAAAGAAAAATATTCATGAAAATTGCGCGTTACACGATTTGCACATTTGGTCCGGGGAAAAGGACGAAAACGAAACCGGAACGAACATCAGGCGAACGCCTAAAGGCCGCCATAGAACAAACAATATAATCTATTTTTGTGGACCACTGGAGCTTTTTTCCATGCATTTTCCTTTAGCCTGTTTTGTGGGTGAAAATGTGAGAGAGTGTGGCTGGCAGGCAGATAATGCACAAGGGCTTTAAAATTCGTCAGACTATCAAGTACTCTACTCAGATGGAACTTAAACTAAATAAAAACTTTGAATATATTTATGTATTTTATTAGATTTAATTTATTATTACCTTTCAAAAATAAGACAAATGATCTCATAGTTTTAAAATAATTTAAATTCTTAGCAAAAGCTTTACTTTCTATGAGCTAAGTTTACTACAGAATACCGAAATGTACTAATTGTATTACAATCTACAGCAAGGACAACACTTTCTCTTCCTTTATTTTTAAAGAGTATCAACAGGAAAGGGAATCCTGTTTAAATTTGCTTGGGAATTTGTAGTAAGCTGCGGCGAAGTGAAAACTGTAAGCAAATATGCTAAAGGTGGCATTAAGCCCTGCTTCCTGAGAGCCTGTGCATATTTGAGGGGAATTCAGTGACTCGGCTGGCTTTACTTAATAAATTAATCGATTGGCTTTGTCTTTCCCTTGCAGCGGCCACTATAATTACTCTTCGTGGAGCCAGTTATGTGTCCTACAGGATATACGACTGGAAGGATCGTGTGCATTCCTCTACGCGCCGCATTAGCCTCATGTTCCGCACTAACTTCGATGATTCCGCGCTGTTCTATGCCAGCGGAGAGTCCCTGAAGCATCAGTATATAGCCGCTGCCATAAAGAACCAATCGATTCATGTGGAAATGGATTTTGGTGATAATGTGATGAGCACGATACTAACGGATGATTTGACCCGCGGATACTGGCATAATCTGACGATATTGCATGAACAGCGAACGGTGAGCATTATACTGGATCAGCAGCAGAAGGTCCTGGAACTGCCAGCCACGGCAAGTGGGAACCTGCTCTTCGATCCGGAGATATATTTCGGTGGAGGACCCGAGCTGCACAAGAAGAAGGGTCTGGCCTCGCACAACAACTTTGTGGGCAGCCTAAAATATGTCTATTACAATGACATTTCCATTCTGTACGAGCTGCAGCGGGGCAATCCCAAGGTGCACTATCATGGTGAGTGGAGAACAATTTAATATATCGAGTGTAGCGATTTGTTGGCGACATATTTTTGGCATACTATTACCGAGAGTCCTTCTGTTTCTGCTCCTGTTTCTGTTTCTGGGTCACAGGCGTCCTGGAGGCGGAGTTCGTCGAGAACGAAGTGAATGTCATACCCATCACCTATCCCTTTGCGACATCACACATTTGGTGGCCCATAAATCACGCCGAAGAATTTAATATTAAATTCGATTTCCGCAGCAGTCGGCCGGGCGCGGTGCTGGCCTACAGTGACGTAACGACCAGTGCCGGAAATGGCTTCTGGGAGGTAAGTGGGAGCATTCAAGCATTCCTTCTCATACGTGCACTGAGAGGAAACTCTAGGGAATACGAAGCTGTAAAGGATTAAAGTTAAAATTTAGGTCCTAGGGTAACGTTTTTATATGTAGTTGACTTTGCTAAAGGCAGAAACCAAAAGAGATTAATTTTTTTCTTTCTTTTTAAAATGTTTCCATGTACTAAGAGATCTGTTCTGTTTAGAATTAACAAATATAACGAAAATCTATATTGTGATCGTAATATATGTCCGATTGATATGAAACTTGGTATATGTATAGCTAAGAATAAAATACAAATAATAATATTTAAATAAAACTTCTTAATAAGAAAAGTCTAGATTTACAGAGTAACAAACATATTTATTACGATCGTAATACTTGCCCGATCAAGCTGAAATTTGGTATATAAAAAGCTAAGATAAAAATAAAATACATTTTAAATATTTTTCATATATCAAACAATGGAAGATATTTTTAATTAATTATCAGATAGAATATATTTCAAGAAATCACGATAGTTTAGAACAGTGTACTTAGCCCACAGACTTATGTTCATTGCTTGAGCTTTTGAGCTGCACACACTCCCAAAAGCCCCGCACACACACACAACGCACACCACACACATACGACAGCTGGACGGATAAGGACAGACGCTTCCACCGACGACGTGCTGCTTAAGACGACTTAGCAGCGACTGCGACTGCAACTGAGGCAGTGGCAGTGGCAGTGACTGTGGCAGAGCCAGAGCCAAAGCCAACGCCAAATGAAATGCAAATCAAATGTGCATGTGCGTGTGTTTCTATCCAGAGTTGCGTATGAAACTTGCATGGCAATTGCCGGGCCTTCCAGCCTCTACCCCCAAAAACCCCTTTTGAAATCCTCCACAGAAACCCAAGCCCACGAAACTCCCACAATTCCGGAATCGGAGGCATGCTCCCATGTACATTGCGGGACTCGAAACGAAAATGTACCCCAAAAATACTGGTTGCCATTGGGAATGCGGAAAATGCAATTAAATTTAAGCGCTGCTGAGTGAAACTCGACTCCGGCTAATGCAATGAAAAGTCAAATGAGCTTAGTGTTTTGTAATTGTTTGGCATTATTCATTTCTTCGGTAGCCCGGAGCTATTGTGTGTGCTCGTGCCGAGAGTAAATTTTCTTTTAAAATGTAGAAATATTGGGATTTTAGAGAAGAGTTTTTTCTGTATTGAAAGTGTAGATAATGTCTTACCTTGAGGTTTTTGATCGTTTAAAAGTGTTTGAATAAATTCTACAACAGTTAACAAATTAATACCATTTTTCTATTCCTAAAATGTAAATTTAAATACCATGTTTACCTGTGATTTCCCTTTCATTTTTATAGAAAAAGATAGGAAAACCCTCATTTTTGTTTCTCAATTTCCCCCTTAAAATATTTTCATTATATTAAAAGATACTTCCATCGATAAATAAGAATAAATATACAAATAATGGCCGACCCATAAAGATATTAACCAGAATGACCTAAAAATTGTTTCTTTTCTCTGCTCAAACCGCTTTTTCGTACGACTTTTGTTCGATTCTGCGGTCCGCAATTTATTTGAAATAACCATTTTTATAGATTTATGTCATGGCCATCGCATAACAATTGAAAGCAAGTTAAATGTTTCCATGAAATACCAATTTATAACCAGACAAGCCAAGGGAGAACAGATTGAGGTCCGGCATATAAAAGTGCGTTGTAATCGATCACAAAAACAATTGGACAGTTTAATGCCAGTCCGAGGAGCAATATGCTCCGGTTTTTTCAGCAAAAGCCAGCTTTATTTTTGCCTCATCCCCCGAACTTTGACCTGAGCATGAGAGTTGATGTTTATATGGATGTCAGTAGCGTTTATCGGCATTTAAACAAACCAACCTTGTTTTGGCCTGTCCGAGAACGTTTATTTGGTTACTTGGCATTTCGGCAATGTACTCGAAGAGGGAATATTCAGTGTGTGTGTGTGTGTGCTGGTGTGTGTTTATTTTCGTGCGTGGGCCATATTTATTTGCATTTTATTGTTGATTTTGTTCCTTTTGATTGCAGGACCTGAGTGTCCTACACACTCACTCCTTCCTCCTAAAATAAACCGAAAATGTCACTGCAGAGTCTCTGACTTATTGGCATTGCAATAAATGTTGTTGTTTCTGTCATTGCTGTTGTTGTAATGCCAATGAATATTTATGCCGCAAGGCATTTAATTTTGCATCGAATGTCTCTACGGCTTATTTGCCATTCGCCGTTTGACGATTTATGCGCACCCAAATTAATACTAAATTGATTGTGTCAGTCAGGTTTATAATATGACTCTATTTATATATTTTTATTCAGCCGAATAATTCAAAAACAGCCTGTCAGCTAGGCATACAGCTGTGGTTAAGATAATAGGTGTGGGAAATATAAAACGGTTTTTTTATTTTTGTGCAAATATTTCAGAGTTTCTTATACTTTGTATAGATTTAAATAATGTTAATAATCGCTTTTAGCATAGCAAAAAAATAATGGGCTTATAAAAGACTATCCAAATCTGCATAGTTAAAATGTTACATCCTTGAATAAAAAACAAATAGTGTACACTGAATTTAGCCCAAAAAAATTGTCTTGAATGCTTTTAAACATATTTCAAAAGATTTTAGTATCCCTTCTGATTATAAGTACTGGAAGCTGGTTTCTAAAATATTTATTTCTTACCTTGAGACGCATTTTTAGGGAATTTTAAACCCATTTTAGGACACATTTCAATATAACCAGAGAATTTCTTAAACCAAATAAACCAAAAAATACATCGAAAATGTTACTTAAACTTTTACAATCGCTTACTAAGATAAAATAAATCAACCGAATTTTAATGTACAACAACATCCATAACTTAAAAAGTAAAACATTTAGAAACTCCCAGACATTACTCACAACTTATACGTTGTGAAACTCATTTTTAATGCTAATATTTTAACCACATCTTTATATTTGCCCGATATCCCATCTATATTTGGCAAACTTCAAAAACGCATCAGTTACGAACTCTTATTTATTTACTATTTTCGCCGCACAGGCCACAAAATTGCCACCTGCGTGTTGCGTATGGAGCTCAACAAACTAATAAATTGCCGGCAGTATTTTCCCTCTGTCACTCATTCAGAGAGCAAAAAAATAAATACAAGTACAGATGAAGGGGGTCCCAAAAAACAAGTGTATGTAGCATGCAACATGGAATGTCATGTCACACGATTTCAGCTCAGGGGGAGCTCTATGGATCCGGGGTGTGTGACATAAAAACTATGCGCCCGCATAAATCGCGAATCACAAATCGAAAATCGAATTTATTGACAGCGCGCAAATGGGCGAAATAGGCAAACAAAACAAAACTGGCAGCGGAATAAAAATCATTTGAAATATTGTCACAGTATGCGGACGAATGAAGGGGGGCGCGGGGATGTACATATTTGCCTTTAAACATAACGCTCTGACAAAAATCTAATGAAATATGCAATAAAATTTGAGTGTTTGCCATTTCAAATAAGCGACGCAAAAGCGCAATTCACAATGAGCATAGATAAATATGAAACAAACACAGACTCACTCGTACATTTATTCATACGAACAGGGTACAAATTGCAACTGTGCTGAGCTGCAAGTTCATGAAATTTCAATAAATATGAATATATATATTTTTTTTGTTCGATTCCCCCAAAATAATAGACTCCTGCAAATAGCAGGCGAAAAAGTATATATATATGTATTTGCACATGGCTATCAAATTAGTTGGATTTTGCATGTTTATCCACATAGATAAATAGTTTTAAACAAGGTTATTTCTTCGATTTGTATTTTTGTCAATAAATCTGATAGACTTTCGTTTATATTTGTGATCTATGAGTTTCCATTTGGGGTTTGATTTATAAACAAACGGATAAACTTGAAAGTTATTTTAATTGCTGGTTGAAATTTTGCAAGCAAACAATATTTTTAATATTTTGTACATGCTTCTAGAGGCAGATAGATTAATATTTATAAGGGAAAGAAGGCATACTTATCCAGGATAAATATTAAGGTTAATGGTTTATAATTTTAGCAAGAAATAAAAACAAGTTTAACCTCTTCTAAAATAAATAGAATTAATTTATTCTCAACCTGCAAGATCTGCTACTTAATATTCTTTTAAGTCAGAAAATTGTCTATTTCAAATACAAAATCTCTCGAACTAGTTCTCTAACTCACTGCTGGCATACATTTTAGCTTTTCGCCAATAATCATTATTGCTGCATATATGACACCACCCAGCGGAGACCGAATATAGCACATCAATTTGGGTTCAGAGGGACAAACAAATGATAAAGAGTCGTGGATAAATACCACGGACGATCCTCCACCTCCCCCCAATATGGCTGCAAATTAATGGCCAGCAATTTCAACAGAACACAGCAACACACACTCACACACTAGAGAGCTCGATTGATTCGGCGAATGCCAAACAGAGCGGCGCCACGTGGCGTATGCGTAATATGATTTAAGCGAAGCTAATGCACAAAGGCATTTAAATTGAAATGTGTGTGCTAGTCGAGTGGGTGTTTCCATGCGGTTGTGCCGAGCTGCATTTCAGGCATTTTCGCAATTTTGATTTATTTCAGCACACGAGCAATCCCACTCACACTCACACACACATACACAGAAAAAAGGCAGTTTGAATCCTTCTAATGCTAACAGAATTTTGTATTTTTCTTCCTGCTCTCTCCCTCTTGTACCCTCTTTTTACATGTCGCTGACAAAAACTAATATTTGGAAACACGCTAATGCGCGGCTTCGGATTTTGTTCGGCGCTACGTGCAACATCCGTCGGCGACAACAATGGCCGCCGTCTGCCGATAAAAACTGCAACCGGAAACGCGCGACTAACGGAAATTACAAAATGGCTGCCATCCATTAGATACGTCTCACGTCGGACAAACTGAGTTTCGATCTGGTCCCCGATGTCAACAACAATGTAACGCACTCGACCACCATCAAAATCAATAGGGCCACCTCCTGGCACAGCGTGGAGCTGGATTACAAGCTGGGCGAGATTCGGTTCACGGTGGATTATCGTCACACCCTCAGCCAGATGTACGGATTGACCTTTAACATTGGCGACAAGCTGATCATTGGCAGTAGCTTAAAGTCGGCGGCCATGGGTTTAGTGGGTTGTATCCGAGATATTGAGATTAATAATCATCTGATCGAACCGAGGCATGTGGTCAAAACGGAGCGAGTGGTGGGAGAGGTAACATTATAACTTTATTTGCTTTAATTTTATTTTATTTTATTTAAAAAATTTTCCCTGAAGGTGGCTCTGGACAACTGCAACTACATAGATCCCTGCAAAAGACCAAATACCTGCGAGCATGGCGGCAAGTGCTTTGTGAAGGACGATCGTGTGACATGCGATTGCAAGCACACGGGTTACATTGGCAAAAACTGTCATTTCACAAAATATCGAAAGACCTGCGAGGAGCTGGCCCTGCTGGGCTTTACCAAATCGGATGTCTACCTCATTGACATTGATGGTAATGGCGTTTTTCCTCCCGCCCATGTGAAGTGCGATTTCCAGAGCCTCGAGAATGCCACCAAGACAATTGTGGAACACAATCTGCCCAGCCAAGTGGATGTGCGATCTGCCAGAGAGACGGACTTTAGCTTCAACATCCGTTACCGAGAGTTCTCGCCGCACATGCTGCAGGAGCTCATCTCGCACTCACTGTACTGCACACAGTACATCAAGTACGACTGCTACCGGGCTCAGTTGGAGCTGCACTCGGCCACCTGGTTCACTTCCTCGGCCAAGAATCTCACCGTCGACTTTCTAGGCAATGTCAAGAGGTAAGCTGGTTGCAAGGGGTGGTGCCCCATGCGGGTATTTGTGATTTACGTGCTGAGCCACGTCACCGCAAACAACACAAAATTGGATGACAAGAGCAGGGCTTACAGTACAGTGGGTACAAAATAGGGAGAAATTTGCGATTTTATAATATATTTTTATTAAATTTATAGTTAACACTTTAGTGGAATTTATAGAATAATTTTTGTAAGACACTTAGATATGAGTATTTCTTAAATAGCTCTTAATTAATTGAAATATTTTTCTATTAATCAAAAACATATTTCGATTTTATTTAAAAACGTACCTAAAATAACTGCAAAATTTCTGACAATTTAAATATACACCTTCCATATTTTTTTTATACCTTCTATATATTTTATGGATGTTTTTCATAATTTTTTGTGTGTTTTTTAGTCAACAGCCACTATTTATTATTTCAGCCTGTACAACTTTACTTCTAATTTGTTTCACATAAAACTTTCTCTATATTTCCTTTAAAGTTTCTTACAATAGTTATTTAATTAAAAACTACTTAATTTTGTATTTCAAATTTTCTTGTTTAAAGCCCACTATTCGTGGCTTAGTCCTTGCATATGCTGGCGGATGATTTTGGTCCACCGCCAGCCACACAATTAATGTTGCAGTCTATTTGCTTAACTTGCTGTTGCACCCTGGATTATCACCAGACCCTGATCCCGGGTCCCCTTTCCCCCGGTTGTGTGTGTATTGTGTGTACGTTCTGCCCCAGTGGAGTACAGAGTACGTGCGGTAATCCAACAATATAAATCCGAAATTTCCGAAAGGCCAACCCAGGCGAATGCTCTCCCGGTGGTGCTGGCGTTTCAATTGTAAACGAAACTTAAATTAATTGCTCGCACATGCATAATATAAATGCCAGGCAGGAACCTTCGCTTAATGCCATCTGACATGTTTACCCATCACACACAGATGTGCTGTTTATTGTTCTGTTTCTAGAATGCCAGCAAACTCCACATCACTTTCACAAGGCATCGATATTTCCCAGTGCAATGAAACTCCGACCATGTCTTGTGTGATATGCGGTTGCACTAGGAAGAGCCATCTGTCGGTTTCTAAACTCTGCGAACACTAAAAAAATTCTAGTTTATATTAATGAATAGTTACAATATCAAATCACAGATAGTATCTTAGCAAATGTATCTTTAAAAAAAAAGTATTTTAATTATTAAATTGTATTTCCCTTCAAGTTTTTCCAACTAATAATAATAACTTTGGATTATTTTTTCCTGTGTTCTGAACACTTTCTCATGAAGGAGTTTGTCCCACTGAGCTGGCCAACATCTAGTGTTGGTCTAGCTCTTCGAATTTCCCCTTTTTTTCTGTCTCCATGACTAACCCTCTTACTACTTCCACCAAAGTTATATCTGCGGCATTTGTTGCCATGCATTGGAGCATAAAATTTTATGGTGCCGAAAGGCGAGCAGCAATAGCCGGCTAGCGAATGCCTTTTTGTCCAAGGTGAACTAATGGCAAAACCTCTAAAAAAGCCCAGCGAACCACACTTGATGATGGGAGGGTAGCAAAAACATATGAGGCCAAATACGAGGAAAATTGCAAAAGTGCAAAACAAAAGGCCTGAGCTTGGTATTTATGTCAGGCAAATATGTTTCCGCATCAGCGCTAATAAGGTTTATGACTGAGTCCCGCCATATCTCTTGTGGCGCCCATTTTTCCGGGCTAACTTTTGTGTTTTTCTTTTTTTTAGCCGCCATATTGTCGAACAACTCTTTCGTTATTCTAGATTTTTTTATATTTGTTTTTTTGAGGGGTAATTAAAGGGGGTATGTATTTTTTCCTTAAGACTTAAAAGCGAACAGATTTTTTCTATAAATATATAAAGCTATTCTTTAAAACCTTTAGCTTTAATTAAAATATATATAAAGGATTTCAAGAATAATTATATTTATTTAAGGTAGAAAAAGAAGTATAAGCGTACTTTTAGTTTAAAAAAATAATATGAATTGTTAATAAAAAAGTGAAAGTAAAACCAATATTTCTGTCTTTCAAAACTACATTTTCACATTTTTAAATTAATTAAAAAAAAAGAAATCTAGAGCTGCTTTAGTTTCCTTTCAATACCCAACATTAACAGGCTTAGAGAAATGGGCATCCTATAGTCGTATTATCCTTTCTATCATTCATATACTTTTTGTTTCCTTTTCTTTTTTGCTATTTTTAACAAGTTCGTCTTGGTAATTTTTCTTGCTATGGGCAGGCCTTTTTAAAATGAATGGCTTTGAGCACACAAATTTAGTCTTTACGCCTAATTTCTTTGAGGCCTGGGTCCTGCCGTGGGTTGACTCTCTCTCACTGGATGGCGTGGCAAGGATGTTTCGGCTTGGCTGGCTTGCCTGGAGAACCCTTTGACAATACATCATGCGCAGCAAAGTAGGCAACATCTGGCGGCGGCAATTTCCAGTCGCTTGTTGCTGGCGCTGCTCCTTGTTTCTACTTTCTACTTCCTTTTACTCGCTGTGTGTGTGTGTGTGTGTGTGCCTGCGTCACTAATTTCCGCTTTCAGTAAATCAATTCGAAAACCTTAACAGCCTGACTTTGGTTTCGCTTTCATTTTTTTTGGCACTTGTTTGTTTTGCCTCCATGAATGAATGGCGTTCTGGTTGGCTTCGGCCAACACGAAAAATGCACCCGGTCTGAGGCTTAGAGAGAAAAAAAAGCCGGCTAGCTTTCTGGGGCGCCCCAGACCATTTGGCCATCCATCATTGGCTCGTAGTTTGGTCCTTACTCATTCAAAATTTGACAGGCTCGTTTGTTTGTTTGTGTGTTTGTGCCACTGTAGTGCTGTGGCACTGCCACTCCTGCTTCAGCTGCTGTGGTGGCTTGAATGCGGATCTTGCAACACGAAGGCGGATGCGGATGAGGAAACGGAAGCGGCACATGCAGGCCAAAACCGCAGCAAGCACAAACATGAGCCGGAAAAGACCCATAACGAGTCGTATTTGGTCCAGTGGATACTCGTTAATAGGGATTTTTCTAGGATATTTTTTCAAACTGTCCAAGGGTTACCTTTTAAATAATAAAAACAACTAATACTTTATATAACACATTTAAGAACATAAAACGTTGAATGTTTTTATATATTTTAACTGAATTTATTATAACCTCAAGAAATATTCTGATCAATTTCACAAAACATAATATTTACCTAGTCAAGACTCAAGGTTTTTCTCTTTTTCTCCCGAATAGTTGAACTTTATTGTTCCTTAATTGTCCTGTCACTGATATATCCTCGATTGCCTTGATACCCAACGAATATTTCTGCATAAATGGCGCAGTGAAAAGCAAAAAAAAAAAAAAAGAAAGAATGAAAGAAAGGGGGCAGGCGGCGGATGTGGCTCAGTCGGTCACTCAACGGACTCGTCAAACTGCCGGCGGCTCTCCGGCTCAAATGTATGCAAATGTATGCAGACTTTTTCTAATACCTTTCACCTTTTTTGTGACCCACCTCTCATCCCCGCCCCATACAACCTCAACCCGGAACCCCGTAATCCGAATCCCAACTCTTCCGCAGAGGCGCCTGCCCGTGCTCCGTTAACAAGACGTGCGTGGACCCGAATCAATCATGCAACTGCGACGTGAAGGAGAACAAATGGAATTCGGATGAGGGCTACTACCAGGATCCGCACAGTTTGGGCATCACCAACATGTACTTCCTGCAGCAGAAGGATCTGGACGATGAGGCCCAGGGACGCATCACTCTGGGTCCATTGGAATGTGTGGAAACAAGTGAGTGAAAATTTAAGTTTTCATTTAAAAATAAATTATAGTTTTTAGGGATAACTTGGCTAGACTTTTTTAATGTCATATGTCTCGAGATACTTATCCTGTCTGATATCCTTTAACCTGCCCCCGCAGATACGCAAAAGTACGTGGTCACCTTCACCACGTCGCAGTCGTATATCGAGGTGCCTGGCTGGCGTAAAGGCGACATTGCCTTCTCGTTCCGCACCACCGGCGAAAAGGCCATCCTGCTGTTCCAGCCACCGATCCGTGCCCACTATCCCTCGTTCATGGTGGCTTTGACCGGCGACGACCAGCTCACGTTCACCTTCACCCTCAGCACGGGCACTACCCGCGAGCTGGTCATTAACTCGCACCGCCGGCTGAACGGCGGCGAGTGGCATAAAATATGGATCGACTACAACCAGTATCATGTGCGCTTCATGATAAACACCGATTACCAGATGCTCGATTTGCTGCCCGAGGAGGAGTTCGGACCGTTCGAGGGCAGCATGTACATCGGTGGTGCCACATTGTGAGTATTTTTCAGCATTGCGGGGGGTCGGTTATCCATTAGCTCAGAGGCGGCACTGGGAAAAAAAGGACGGAAGATATTCTTAAGTTCCTTCATGAATTTTAAAGAAACCTATCTAGTTATTTTATCCGGCTCGAAGGACCAAAATGTAAGGGAGTTCAATAAAAATAAAGCAATCACAATAGTTCAGTTTATTGAAAGAAACTTAATGTATGTTCCAAGTTCCCATAACTCAATCCATATTTACAAATGGCGTTAACTAATTAAATGATTTAATTTAAGTGTAAGCAGATTAATTTAAAAAAAAATATATATATTTTATACTAAAGAAAAATGCATCTCCTGCTGTTCGTTAGTGTAATCAGACATACCTTTTTATGGCTGCCTGCATCGGTGGCAGCTGTAATGGCAAACGACGGGAATAAGCTCTATTCCCGCCACTTGTCCTGATGCTGTTACTGCTCCTGCTTCAGCTCCTCCTCCTCATCCCGGTCCACCTCCAACGATACTGTTCCTGGTGGGGTGTTCACTGGCAGTTGCGGTTTGTGCAATTTATTGCGGCAATTACGTTTTAATTATAAACGCGCGACTAACTGCCAAGCAGCAGGACTAACAATGACAGTGGCCTCCGTCCGCCCGAAGGAATTCCTCCAATGGCATCGATATCTGCCCTGCGGGGAGCACATGCCACGGCCCGATGACCGCCACAGTTCGATTGATAATTGGGACGCCTCACTTATGAGTTAATTACGGATTGATGCCAGTAATTTGCAACGCTCAATGGAATTATTCTCGATAACTTGGGGCGCATATAAATTTTAATGACCTACTAAACTTAAATATTTAAAATGGTTCAAGTTCTGAAATTTAAACAACTTGATTAAAGGCGCAATTTGTATGCAGTAACCGCTCTCTCACATATTCACTTTCAGCATTCACTTCCTGGAAAACCAATCCTTCTGGGGATATAAAAAGAATTGCCATTATTAAATTAACTTTTCGCTGGAAAATTCATTCCAAAGTCATTATCAATAATCAAACCGCCGCGAAGGAGTGTGTGTGTGTAACCGTAACCTGATGCTGCTTTTTCCTGAATTTTTAGCCCGTAACCATTCCCATTCATCCCCTTCGGAAGTTAGCGCACTTAAAACGCGCTTATTCTTGATTGGCATAATTTATAAAGTTTTTTTTTTATTCCCCTCTCGTTGCCATGGAGCAGATACCGCCGGCGGCGGATGCTCGCGCTCATGAGATAGATGGAGCGTTGGGAAAAAGCATTCGAGGGTTTTTCAAGCACTCACATGTGCGGAATATGGCACTTGTCTTATGCCATTCCTTTTTTTTTTTTAATTATTGAAAATGTATAAAAATCAAATTGAAATATTTATATAAACCCACACAGGTGTACTTGTGTGTATGTATGTCTGTGAGTGGCAAGGAGACGTGTGCACACATTGGCACTTAACCCCGAAAAAGTCCTGCCTGCCACTCATAAAATTTCGATGAGCGGTAAACACGCCGAGTAATTAACGGTAAAGTGCAGCGCTCTATAAAGGCCAATCCCAGGCCCACGTCCAATAAAAATCCCACCCATCCCATCCTCCCCCCAAGAATCGATTCGATTCGATCCGATCCGCTTTCACTGAGCCAATTTATTCAATTTATTTATCGGCGGAAAAGAAAGCTCTGTAAAACATACAAGTTATATGGAAAATGCAATATTGATGCAGCCATCGAAGGGGCAGAGAGCGGAGTCCGAGCCGCGGCGAAGTGGCATATAAGGTTGCACGTAAGCCAATAAGCGGAATCAACGGATGCGGCTCATAAATAAAAGAGTTAATCAACATATTGATAGAGACACGGCGAGACCTTAACGAGACGTTCCAAGGGACGCTCGCGGCAGCCAAGTGTTAACCCATTAAGAACTGGCGGTGCGCTTAAAATTCATTCCACGTCAATGCCCGTATTCTGTGTGCGAGAGAGAGGAGCTCTTCAATTGGGTTAACAATTAAAAAACAAACACAAAGTTAAGCTTTTAGCAAATGCAATTACTCTTTACGCATCGGATAGGATGAGTTTTAAATAGAGATGTGTACTTGAATGTGTGTTGTTTGAATTCGGAAAAAGTTAATTACTTAGGCATTAAAATAACCTAATTAGAGGCATAAAATGTAATTATAAAATTATATTGCCTTAGGGATGCCAGAAAAAATACGATACTTAATCAGGCCTAAAATAATAATCAGGCCTTAAAAAACTGGTCCTTCAAAATCAGGCCTAAAATCATTTTTTGTCCCTTGCCAATCACTTGAATTTTGCAATTATCCCAAAAATGAAAAATTGCCAAAATTATTTGCGCCAATTAAAGAACTAAAAAATGCTATATTATTTGACTTTCATCCGAATAAAAAATTTGTTTCGAAACAATTAAATTTAATAGCATTTTTGGGTATAAAACGATATTTTAATAGTAATTGCGATACATTTCTATATTTAAAATATCGATATAGGAAATGAACGATATTGACGACATAATGTCGGATATCATATCTGACTTTCCCTCTCTATATATTTGGATTCCTAACTTGATTATCCTGATTATCGGAAGAGGAAACTATAAGCCAATGTTTTTATTTTTATGTTGTGACTTAAGTTTCTTTCCTTATATTCAAGATATTTGTGTAAATTTTATACCATTTTTGAAACCGACTTTAGTTTAACCACTATTACTTTAAAACAAAAAACAAAACCATTGTAAATATATTCCCCAAAAGAAAAGTGCTTAGCCGAAAAACTTTCTTGTTCTATCAGCATAAGCAACTTTAAAATGTTGTCCCTTTTTTTTTGCGCTCAAAAAGTTAACTTAGCCAAATCAATAGAAAACTTTCCGGAATATGCTGCGAATACTTTGAAACTTCAACGCTATTCAGTTAATGGGTTAAGCAGTGCTTTTCACACAGCTTAAACGGCGTCAAGGATGCATGGAAATTTATGCAAAAGTCGGGGCAAAAATTACAATGGCCGATGCTGCTAATGATTGTTGTAATCGGTTTTTGCATGTGGTGCAACCGCATATTCCCCTCCCCCCACATTCGATGTCGTGTTGTTTAGGAAGCGACAGCAGCTGGCGGTCCTGCTGATGGTTCTGGCATCCTTTTTCGGGGGCCCGGACCCATCCGCGGATGTCCTGCTCATCATTTGCATGGCCATCGATTACCACAGCGCACAGGACACAGGACACAGCACACAGCACACGGGGCACCGCATGCCGATGGGAAAAACACAGGCAACTGGCGTGCCAAATATGCGAATTATTTGCCGCGCTGCAGGAAACAGGAACAGGATGACGTCGAATGGGCGGCGTATCCATCCCGGGGGCAATTCCCCCGCGGCCAGATAGCGGCTACAGTGGGCACCGTGCGGGTACAGTGGACACTTGATGCCGGATAGTAAAATGCACGGCTGTCGCCAGTCGCAGCGGCCATGAATGAATGAAAAGTGCTTAATTGCTTGTGACGGCGTTAAATAAATTCTTAATTGCTTCGCACTTTGCGCGTTTGCAACGTTAATAGGATTTCCGTCGCCTGCATGTCGCCAGGATATGCACATCGCCTGCACCGGCTCCAGCCACGGCTCCTCCTTTACCCAAAAAACTTCTTTCCTTTGCGTTTTATTGCCGTTAATTTCCGAGGAATTTTCGTCATTTTTTTTTTACATTTTTTTGAGCGCGGCCAGCCGCCGTACAAATACTTTTAGCCAAGTGTCAGCCAGGCCAGAACTGCCAGCCAGCCAGGCAGCCAGCCAGCCGGCGGCACATCATTTGCAAGGCAAAGCGCTAAATTTCATTTTGCATACGCGTGTGTCACGCGTGTGTCCTCCCACGCGTCCTCGTTACAACGTCCTGTATATATACACTTTCGGGAAATATTTTATCAATATTTTAAGGGGTTTATATAAGGAATAAATAGATACAGATGTATTAATATTTTAAGGAGTTTAATTAGAAAGATTTTGTTAAGATTTTAAGGGGTTTTTATATTAGATAAAAATGAAAAGGATTTTTTTAATATTCCAAGGCGTTTATATGAGCGATAAATAAGAAGGATTTTATCACTATTTTATGGAGTTTATAAAAAGGTAAATAAAAGACGATTTTATTACATTTTAAAAGGTGAAAATAAGAAGACTCTCAGTATTTTAAAGTTTTTAGAAGGATTTTGTTATATTTTAATAGGTAAAAATAGTCCTACTTTTTTTTCTTAATATTGTAGGGTTTTTATCCATCAATAACTCAGTAAGAAACCACCAATATAATATTAAAAAAAAAATTAGAGAACCTTAAAAAATATAATAAAAAATTTCTCTTTACTATGGTATCGAAAATATTTTAAATTAATTACCATTTTCAAAAATTAAATTAAAATGAAAGCATGCAAAATTGAACCTTTTTAAACCAAATAAGATGCGCTTTTTGATTTCCGAAGCATTATCTTTGATTCACCTCACCGAATAGACATTAAATTAATATAATATATAAATATATTTAATCTTTACTTCTCTTACAAAATTTCTAATGATAATTCAGCGTAAATACATAACCTTTTAGCACTCCCCTTTTCCTCAGTGCACTTTTATATGTACGCGTGGCTCCGTGTCTGTTGACGTACAAAAAAAAAAAAAATTAAAAATGCATTTGTGACATGCTAGCAAAAAGAAATGCAGCACACGTTGCAAAAACTAATGACTTAATAGCTCGCTGGCTGCCAGCAAGGACACGCGTGTGCAAGGACTCCGGCCGCGGCTGGAAGTGGGGCTAAATTTGGGTGAAGAGTGCACTTGGTAAATGCAAATGATGAAATTAAACTGCTCGCTGGCCAATTCGCCTGACGGCGGCCCGTCAATAAGTTTGGCGCTTAAATAACGATTACGCAAGGCTTGGCAAACAATTACAACCGAAAAGCGGAAAGAAATTGTAATAAATTCAAGAAGAGAAGGGACACGGGAAACCCCAAAACCCCGACTTGAGAGACTTTTCCCTCTTTTCTTTCTTATTTTTTAAAACAAGAATTTTAATTTCACTCGAAGCTCTCCCTCAGACAACGCTCAGAGGAGGACTTGGGATCCCGGGGATCCTTGTGGGTGGAATGTCTCGTAATGAAATTTACATAATTTAGAAAGACATTTGAGCAACTTTCTTTTGCCGCTGTACGCGTATAAACAAGACATTTCCGCCACTTTAATTTTCAAAAGCTTACACTTGAGATTTTATTGGCCAATTCATTGTTGGCCGTGGCAAAGGGGGAGGGGAGTGCGAAAAGTGAAAGAAAACGCAAGCCAAAAGTGCACAAGGAAAACTTGCGAAATGCTGAAAGGAAAAAAGGGAATCGCTGAGAGGGAATTGCAAAACCAGAAAAAAAAGGTTCAAATGAGCTGCTGAGACTTCGTGATGCTCTTCGAGAATTTTGATTACTTTTAGTATATATTTATATAAACATAAAACTTATAAACATAAAAGATCTCTTATGCTTTAATATTTTTTTTTAATTTTTATTATATTTTGATTGCATTTTTGAAACAGATTTGTACACTTATATGCCTCGAATCAAAAAGAGAGCATCGTAAATTAAAAGTGTAGCAAGGGAAAACTTAAGAAACTGCAGGGAAAACTCAGTTGGGTAATTTAAGAATATACTCAAGAAGTTCTTTTTGAGAGGTTTTTAAATGTGATTGGAATAAAAAACATTTAAAGTCTTTAAAAAATAAACAATAAATAATTTCAAACAAATAATCAAATAATTACAAATACTTTACCTTAAAACAAAGCTTTTCGTTAACATTATTTAAGACTATAATTAATATTTATAGAGCTAAGAAGGTCCTTATTATTTCTACCAACTTTGTGGAATTTACCCTCTAAAGATAGTAATAGAAAGAAGTAACAGTAAGCATCCAGAAAAAAGTTTTCCATCTATTCTTAGGAAAAACCGTCTGCATTTTCCACCTACCATCAAAGGGGTGTCGCTTCAATTCTCAGCTTGGCAAGTTTAAAACTCAAACGTGTCGCATCCGATTGAGCGGGTCACAATTTATTTGCATAAACCCAGTGACAGAATAAGCAAATATATGGGAATCCAGGATCTAGAATCAAGAATCCACCACGTGGTGATGTCCCATGTTTGTCCAAAAGGGGGAAATCGATGGTGCAGCTGATGCAGCTTAAGCCAAAGTGGCCAAGTTATTGAATAGTTACGACAACTCATAATATAAAATAATCCCCAGCTGACTTTTACCCGCTTTTTCTCCATCTTTCTCTCTGTCTCTCTTTCCAGCGACCTGCTGAAGAAGCTGTCAGTTAAGGCCGGGCTCATTGGCTGCTTCCGGGGCCTGGTGGTCAACGGGGAGATTCTGGACATTTACAGCTACATGTCGGTGCATCTGTCGGAGATTATCAAGGACTGCAAGCCCTCCTGCGTCCCATCGCCCTGTCGCAACGGTGCCCAGTGCAAGGAGCTCTGGAGCAGCTTCAAGTGCGTCTGCAACAATCCCTGGGCTCACATTGGAGAGTTCTGCGAGACAAGTGAGTGCACAAAGAGAAAATTCCTTAAAAATGTTATTAAAAATTATATTAAAATATTGGAGAAAAAGTAGCTAATGAGGGGAAGCCTTCTGAATTTAAAAACCTTCATAAACTAAAGCAAAATTAAACAATTTAGGAACTAACATGTCTAATAACTGTCAGAAAATATGATGAATATTTATTAAAAATTCTAACAAGTCATAATTTCTCTCAAATATCTGTACTATTTTTTCCCTAGTGTAATTTCCTTTCAATAAAACCCCATTTCGTTTAAATTTAATAACTCAAAATCCTTCACAGACATTAACGAAAAGGCTCTGACCTTCATCAACCGCGAGTCCTTCCTGATGCGAAACTATTTGAGCGTGACTGCCACTCCTGCCATCTTAATGCACGGCATTGAGGCGGAACGAGATGTCCTTAAGGGCATCCTGAATCAGGATCTACTAATTAATCTCCGAACCTACGACACGAATGCTTTGGTTCTGTATGCCAACGATCATTACAATAACTTTGTCCACCTGTACATCAGCCTGAATCGGGAGATAGTATTCCTGTATAATTATGGTGATGAAATCGTGAATCTTACTTTGCTAGACGATACCTTGGTGGCCTCTCTGAAGAGCATCCAGGTGGCCATAGTTCGTGGGGAGCAGGAAACCAGGATGCATGTGAATCAGCGCAGTGTGAGCATCGATAGGGGAACTCTGCTGCTGGATGAATATGCCAATAAACCGTGGAGTAATCCGGAAAAGGGTGAGTTTAAAATGTATTTAATTTAGAAAAGATATAACTAAATGTATATAATAAATTTAAATAAACTTTATGGAACAGAAAAGGCTTTATTTTAAATTTTTGAGACTAAAGTATTAGGCTATTAGTGTACCTTGTTAATAACTTCTTCTAAAAACGCTCACAAAATTCTCTAACCACAAGAACTCTTAGTATCCATCAACAAAACCACTTCAAATGAACAAAAGAAGTATTTTTTTGACAGCTTTTCACACAAAACAAACTTCACAAACCATTTTTCATTATAAATATAGAAATAGGCACAAATTAAAAAACTTTTTTATATTCCTACATTTTATTTTCTCTTATATTTTATTGTGGTTTTTGGATTTAGATTATTTTTGAAACCCCATTATTCCCCTTCCCCCGTAACTACTTTCGTCACTTCCAGCGGCTGCCCATCTTTGAGGTCTTGGTGTGGGCATTATTGCTGCTATTCTGATGCTGTTCATCCTGGGCGGCCAGCTCCTCGTCTATAAGCAGTTCAAAATTGCCCAAGGCATCGGCACTGGGCACCTTGTTCCAACGCACATCCGGCACTCCATCCGGCGGCAGAACCACCGATAAAATATTATCTATTAGCTTGTACTTCAGGATGCGATCGTTGACTGTAGTTGAAGTTAGAGAGGGCGAGGCATTGACTTCTACCAACCAGGGTTTCAAGGCATTATCTATGATGATATCATAGCCATAGCACTCGAAGCAATGCCTATCGCTGGCCATCACCGGGGCCACCGCTCTCAGGGAGTGGACTATGAGCCAGGATATAGCACCAAACAGGCGATCTGTAACCTCCTTTCCTCGTGTTCCTTCCAGATATAAAGCCAGATTCTGAACAGACCACTTTCCACCATGCAGGGTATTATATTCCCCGCCATGTTTCTGCACACTCACATTGGTCAGATGGACGTACATATTATCCAGCTCCGTGACACTCGTATCATATTTCACAGTACAAAAACGGCAGAATCCTTGCTTGAAGAGATAGGCCTTCAAGGGCCTAAAGGATGCCACTAAAACATACAGACGTAGATCAAACTTCTTGCCACCAAT